>BRDA01013949.1:1253-17186 GCA_036984385.1 Crenuchus spilurus
TTGTGTTTTTTTTGTGTGTGTTGTGTTGTGTTGTGTTTTTTAGTGTTGTGTTGTGTTGTGTTGTGTTTTTTAGTGTTGTGTTGTGTTGTGTTGTGTTTTTTAGTGTTGTGTTGTGTTTTTTAGTGTTATATAGTGTTCGGTGTCTGTGTAGATTAGGGAGATGGGACTTGGCAGAGGGAAGCTGTCGGTCTGTGAGAGACTTGGCTCTGTCAGCTGGGACGAGTAGAGTACTCACTGAGCATCTGCTGCTGAGTACACTCACTCAGCTCACACTGACAGAGATCCCCCCAAATCAGGTCTAATCTCCAGCATACGGTGCTGCTTCACACCATCACACACAATATAATCACCAGGAGCGCTGTGAGGAATAAACACCCCACAAAGCATATGGACTCACAGTCACTAACACGTGTACAAAATAATATACTGTATGTACAAGGAAAGCACCACTGAGCTGCACTCTGGGAAGTAAAAGCATACAAATATGTTCTTAATGCAACTGCTGGAGACTTACAGTTAAAAGTAGCATCGTAGGGTCTCTATTATTTGGGATTGTATGTCTGCAAAAAGCCTTTCCTCTCATCTAACCCCAAACATAAACACTTGGGAGCTTGCTAAATGCTACTGGACCTTTGACTGGAACCATGTTCTGTGGTCAGATAAAGCAAATGATAGCAAACTGATGCCAGCTGTTAAGTATGGTGGAGGATCTGTCATGTTGAGAGACTCTTTCTCCTCCAAAGGTCCTGGAAACCCATGAAAGTCCTGGAAAGTCCATGAAATGCCAAGATACTCCGATCAGAATCTATCTGCATGTGCTCCGAAAACAAAAACAGGCCATCATTAGATCTTCCAGCAGGACCATGACCCAAAACATGTCTAGATCAACACAAACATCAATTTCTGAAATCTTCTGCCCATCTTACCATCTCAGTCTACCCAGAAAACCTGTAAAATGAGCTAATGAGGTGTGACCTAGAACCCTGGACAATCTGGAGAGGTTCTCTAAAGAGAAAAGTTCTGAAATTCCATGCTCTGTGAGTGAATATTTATTTTTCCCTGGTTTGGGACCGATTGAGCACACCAGTCAGTTGTAGCAGAGGGACAAACCACCATGTGATGTGACTGATGTCCAAAAGGACTTGATAATAGGGTACATGTGAAGCATCTGAGAAACCACTAACTTTCTAACTAACTACCCATGTTTGATTATCGACCAATTGGCTTAAAGCATATTTGAGTTTGCACCTGAAACAGTGTTACACTGAATCTGTATTTAAGATCCTTTCCTCCTATGTTAGAGCTCCATTTCAGCCTCGTCGTTCAGTTCCCCATAAAGACAGAGGTCCTATTGTTTATGACCAGGTTCTGTTATTACATTACCATGAGGTCGATTAGAACCGGAGAGCTATTACTGAGGCAGTGCCGGGCCCAGCAAAATATAGAGGGTAATTCACTCTGGAGTTATTACTTAGCAGACTGGCAAAACCTACAAACACTGCAGACTCACTGCTGATTCAGCTTGAATTGGGCTTTATAGGGCTTTGCTGTGGTACCCAAACATTTGATTCCAACTCTATTCGATCAGGAAAGGGCCCCAAAAAGAGCTCTGTGGAACAATACCATCACATTCAGCCACAAGAGGGTCAGGAAGTTGGCTGATCACCACCAACTCATCCCAAACGTACTGGAGAAGTCAATGCTGTGCCCTATAGTCCACACCTGGCATTAGACGTGGTGCCAATTGGCAGTACTTCTCTACAGAGACTAGACAAGCTGTGTCACATCTGTCAGATGAATGTTCATTAGAAGGGGTGTCCACAAACTTTTGGACATACTAGAACGATGTTTAAGTCTCAAACAAATAGAACTGAGCACTCAGTTTCTGTCCTGCTGCCCTCTTGTGGCACAAAACCTGAACTTGCATCATGTCCCTTTAGTGCTGCGCAGCCTGAAATAAGCCTAAAAATCTAAATGTTCTAACATTTTTAGCATTTAGTAGTAAACTGTCAGTAAAACACATTCTAATCACCGGAAGGGTTCTTTTATATTTAAAAATGTACATTTTATATTTATTTAATGTACTTCCAACATAAAAACACTAAGATTTGGGCAGAAAGAGACTGTGGCACAAATATGAGTTGCAAGATGAGCGTATATTATGTGATTTTAGTGCTGAGCAGCCTGAAATAAGTGATTTCTAAAACTAAAAGTCTAAAAGCTCCTATATTTTTAGTGCTCAGTAGTAAATTTTAAGCATGTTTCATTATATTACAAACCATAAATCACACGTTTTGATCATTTGAAGGCTTCTTTTACAATAAAACATCCACATTTTATATTAATTGAATGTATTTTTTGTATAAAACACTAAAATTTGGGAAGAAGGAGTTATAAGGTGTGCTGCACAGCCTAAAATAAATGATTTCTGGGTCTACAAATCTAAAAGCTCATGATTTTTAGTGTTCAGCATGTGTTATATTATTATAAATGATATTTTTTAAGTCTGTATTTTGTTTGTATTTGCTGCGGTTGCTGTATAAGAGTATTAAAGCTTTAAGGAGAAGACTATAAGGCAGAGGCTCTAAAGGGACACAGCACATTAGTATGGAAACACAGTGTTACTAGAGCACTTCCAGTCTTGGCCAGCTGGGAAATGGCATTAGTAGAAACCTTCTGCTGGTGGGAGGTGGCTGACCTTATAAAGAAAGTTCATCTGTCGTGGTGATGAAGTGCTCTCTCCTGGTTGTGGTGCGGACTGTGTTCTCCAAATGAGGCAGGCTGCAGTATTTATCCACACGTTTGGAGCAGGTTTGGTTTCGTGCCTCTGAGAGCCACTAATGTGATGAGATTGTGGAGGTCATCAGGGCAGAGCTATCAACTAATCACACACATGCAGCACAAACGGGTCAGAACTAATCCCACAAGCATCTAAAACCAGCTATTTGGAGGTCAGTTCTATATTTCATTAGTAAATCAGCTCCTAGAGTCTGAGACACACACAGTCCAAGCTGTCTGAAGTCCAGTGTGCAGGTTCTGCAGTCTGTGATGGTTTGAGCTGCTGCTGTTGGTCCAAAGTCAACACCTACCAGCAGATTTTACAGCACTTCATGCTTCCATCTGCTCACAAGCTTTATGGAGATGCTCAGCAGCTGCCCACAGTACCAACACTACTACTGACCATCACATTTCACCAGTGTTGGGCCGTCAGGGCCTGCAAGGCCTTCTTTGCTGGCCTAAAAATGTCTGAATCACAAACTGATGCTAATTATATTTTGTCCATGAATACTTATTAAATAATTCCAAATGGTCTGTCCGCATCCTTTTATAGCTTTTCCGATGGTTGTGCTGTTTCCAGACCTGTATTTTCATATTAAAGCTTTTAACCAATCACATTTCAGCCATCATTTGTTGCCAGGCAGGGTCAAGGTCAAAGATGTCTGGCCGAGTCCTTCAAAACTCATTCTGCAGGCTCTAATAAAGGTCAATGAAACTGTTGCTTCAACCAATCAGATTTTGAGTTGGTATCACCAGGGCCCTCTCGCAGGCATATGGCACATCACCATATTCAGACCCGTTGATTAGATAGTCTAGATTGGTTAGCATTAGCTTTGACAGAAAAGGACTTTTTGATGGAACTGAAGCTCACGGATAATCTGTATGACAGAGTAAATGCACTGTTTGTTTTGAGGGAAAGACAGGAGGATGGATTTTGTTTACAAATAATCCAATTTTTTGGTGAGTAAAATGTTGCTATTTTCTTAAATAATATTGCAAGTTTATGAGGTTATTATTGATGTTTTTATGTGTAGCTGCAGTACGGAGACTTGTTCACCCCTGCTCTGTTTATTCAATAGAGGCATTTATTAAGGCTACAGGAGTTATCTGTGTGCGATGCAATGGCTCTTTATACTGTATTTCTGCATATTAAATGTTTTTTATATCCATAAATTTGTTTATGAGGGGTAGATTGATTCAGATGGAGCATTACTGAAGTCCTAGTGTGAAATGCATGGTCTACCACTGTTTTACAGTGACTGATTGGCCAGACAAACAAAAACAAATTGGCTTAGAATATGTCACTTTACATTATCACTCAGAAGTTCTCATTCAGTGCTTTTGTTTTTATTTTGTATTTATTTTTGGATGCCGCACTGTATTACAAATGACAGTGAACAGCATTTATTAAGAAAATATATCAAATTATTAATGAGCCAGAGTTTACATCAACGAGCCTTCAGCAGTGGGTCCTTTAAGCATGAAAATGTGTGTTTTCTAAGAGACTTATGACATCATATGATGAGATTTACATGAATGTAGGTGGTTTATATGAATGTAAATAGGGTCGGTGTCTCTGAAGAAGAAGTCAGTTCTCTCGGATAGACCTGTAAACTCTTCAGTTCTAAAGATTGCAGCAGTTTTCTTAATGAGGGCCATGAGGACCAGCAGTGCCTGGAAGTCAAAGGCAATGAAACTCAGCCTCGATGTGTGTGTGTGTGTGTGTGTGTGTGAGGGTTTCTGAAGCCAGACTGGCAGGGAAAGTTTGGCAGGTAGCAGAAGAAGCTGTCTCTGGTGACCCTCATTAACAGACGCTCCTGCACCTGTTCCAGGGATCAGCTCCGTCGGACTGGAGTCAGACTCATTTGGTTTGCAGGACGAAATCCATAAATCACCCCGTCTGAGGCTCAGCGTCACTTAAAAACGTCTCACAACCTCTCGTCAAATCAACTGCTGACACTTTAGACGAGAACGAAAGTTCATGTCAAAACAGAGGGATTTTTACACGTCCTCGCTTCCTCCTGAACTAACTCGGTTCTGCTCAGAGTCCATCACAATTACCGTGTACCACTGCGGTGGACCCGGCCCAATCATTTCAGCCTAAAACTCTAAACACACTCGTTCACAATATAGTTCATCAGCTGGGACGTTTGGACCAAAACACCTTTAACAATGCTGGGTTCCTATTATATTACACAAGGTGTCCTTACATTATAGGTAGATACATTATACACAGATCTCTGCACAGTTCTCAGGGTGAAATAACCAAGGTCCAGTACTGTGTCCATGAGGATAACTGAGGACTTTAATGTCTCATCGTTAAGCAGGTGACTGACGGAGACGGCTGGATGGGCGCCGGCCTCCACTCCTACAGCCGAATATTAGTCATCACACATTAACACCCGCCTACCTGCACTGTAATAATAATAATAATAATAATAATAATACGTTACACTTATATAGCGCCTTTCACAAACCCAAGGACGCTTAAATCACACTGTAATCACCAGATCTTCATTAGTGTTACAGTTATTCACCCTCTTTTTGGTAAAGAAGCAAACGGGACACCCTGTAGCAAGGACCCAAATTTACCATCGCGAAAACTGCATCATATGCTTTGAGCATGGAAACGAGCCTTTACTCATGAAATAGAGTATCTGCAGTGAAAATGACACAATTTTGGACCTTAAGTTGTCGGTTCTAAAAATAGCACGTAGACATTATTTGGCATTATGACTCATGTGACCATGAAAGGGCAAATATTTAACAAGGGGGTGCACAAAAGGTTTGTTCTGCCTGGGTCATATCAGCTGGGGTTGTGGTCCAAGCATCTGAAATGATTTCATTTCATCTTTAAATGTACCAGCCTGTGGTAAGCCATCCTTTTACATGCTTCTACTGTCCAGATTCTTCAGAATTTGTTTATTTTTTACTCAAAAATGAGGTACTAGTTTACAATAACAAAAAAAGTGTCAAATTGGTGATAATGAGTTGGAGTGAAGTTGACTAACAAGGTGAAGCAGAACTGGGTGATAATTTTATGCTACAAGCTTTACAACCAGTCAGACCACAAAGTTAACAGTGAACTTAAGAGTAACAATAGAAAACTAGAAGAGCTACTAGAAACAGGGCCGGCGCACCGCATACGGCATCATTTCGGGAGGGGGGCACCACCTAAAACTTCACTGTCCCTCCCATGACAACGACGACGACACTTGTGATGTTGTCTCTGGTTCAGGAGCATTGATATTAGGAATGTGGCAGCTGAGAGATAAACAGTGTGTATTATTGTTTGAATAGTCATTTAATCTAATTTTATGACTTCAATGCAATAATAAAAGCTTCATATACATCACTTTAGATGTAAAATATCAAATATGATGATCGTTTGCCTTAATAAATTATAAACAAAAACCTACAGCTGTTACAAACATGAGTGACGTACTGTATACAGAGTACTGTATATGTCTCTACTGTAGTACATTAGCATGCAATAATTAGCTAATTATCACTTCTCTACACTACAAAGAGGGACAGCAGTTCAGCCACAGGTTGCGAATAAGTGGACGGCCACAGGTGCCCGCTTGGATGCCAGTTGTACAATCTGGACACAGCTGCTGTCAGGCCGGCTGTGATCAGGCTTTAGTAGCCCTTGGCTGTGTTCCACTTCCCTGCGGCAGGTACTAATCCTGCTATGTGAAGCCATCTCATTCACACAGTCAGTCTGACCGCCGAGCGGACCACGCTGACCAGAGGCTGCTCGCTTCACATTAAATTAACATGTTGTCTATAAATACATCACTCAGGGGGGCATCTCTGAAAGCAGACTGTGAACACTTAGCAAACAGATGAGCACTGATGGAAGAAGACGCTCATGTGAGATGGCACGCTAAATACCATCCACTTCATCCGTGTTTATTGCTCTGCTCTTGTTGATAAATGGCAGGAGCTGTGAAAAGCCGATCCTTCATGCTTAATTGGAAATAAATGGCTGAAATAAGTCCCGTCATGAACACACAGTCATTAGAATAAAGCAGCTGTGGCATTACCATGTCTGTAGTTAAATGCTAGGATACTCCAAGGCTTTGGCGTATAGAGGAAGGCTGTCGCTACCAAATCCAAACCTTAAGTAAACCAGTCTCCCACGTGTCTTGATGGATGGCGGGTCAAGCCGAGCTGTACTAGAATCTCAAAGGGTTTGAGGTGCTGCTCGAGACTTGATCATTGTCATTAGGTAGAGAGGTTCTGGTCCATTTCTTGTTTTGTAGGTGAGCATCAGGCTTTTGAATCTGATGTGAGCAGCTACAGGAAGCCAGTGAAGTGAAGGCAGCAGTGGAGTGACTTGAGAGAACTCGGGCTGAAGACCAGCCGAGCAGCTGCATTCTGGATCAGCTGCAGAATCCTGATGGCCAGAGTTGCCAGGTTCGCGGTTTTCACGCCAAATTGGGCTTGTTTGAAAGTCCAGTCGCGGGTGAAAATACCAGGGTGGCGGGGTGCGTTTTTTTGAGCTACTTTTAAAAATTACCGCGGCCGCCAAAAAAACAACAAAAAAGTGGGTGTTGCCTAGGATATTACTTCAGCACGGCAGGCAAACATGCATAAGTTGACACTGAGGAAGTATGAATACAACAATAACAACGAACAGAAAACAAACACCTGGGCAGCATCCTGAGTTAGAAAGCGTCAGATCTGTCGAATGTAGTAACAAATGCTATGAAATATAAAAAAAATCTGCATTATTTCAGGTATTCAGGTCTGTGAAATTATGGAAAGTATCCAGTGAGTCTGATAATGCACTAAACACAGTGCTAATAGGATGCTACCATTGACGATTACTACCACTTCTTAGCACACCCTGAAGCTTGGTTAACAAAAGCATACACCTGCTATCAGAGGGCACAAAGGGTAATAGCATAAGGACTAGGGCTGCCGTGATTAGTCGACTAGTCACGATTATGTCGACTATTAAAATAGTCGATGTGTCGTATTCGTTTTTGTTTTACTTTGTTTTTCTCTCCAAACTGCTGCGTCTGCCTTTCTGTCCTTGACGCACATGCGCAGTAGTGGTAACCGGGGTAGGCCGTGGACGACGTCACAGGACGTTATACACACGCTCATCATGGCTAGCCGCAACGGAGCTCAAAAGAGTGGGATCATTTTAAGAAAATGAAAGAGAAACGTATGCAGAACTTGTCTTCCACGGCAGCACAACTGCGATGCACGAGCACCTGAAAAGGAAACATATTGTGGCTGATTGTGACAATGATGAAGAGGGACCGTTATTTCGGTAAGCTAAATTGCTAGTTAGCTGCTAAAATTAGCGTAAACAGAGAGTTAACTTGCTGCTTACTCATATTTATAGCTGTAAAAGTTAACATTAGCGATGACGATCTGATTCATTAGCCTTAGCACACATTCATGTGTTTTCTGTAACGTTATAACAGTCATGTGTTTGATTAGCAATGCTAATGTTTTCTAACGTTATGTTTCAGTGCTATGTTTACACTTTATGCTAAACAGTTAAATAATTGTTTGTTGCACAAGCTGCATATTTCATTAAAGGTTTAATGAACTTTGGTATTAATTGTTTTTATTTTTAGTTAGCATATAGCTGAAATCTAATGATGGTTATATAATAACAGCTGCATTCTAGTGCGATAAGCTGTATGTTTTATATTCAATTAACATATGATCTGATTAGTCGACTAATCGTAAAAATAATCAGTGATTAGTCGACTATAAAAATAATCGTTTGTGGCAGCCCTAATAAGGACTCATACAGTTAGCAATCTAGCACATGGGCTACAAACTCCGCTAAAGCATTAAAAGTGAAATTACATCAGTGCTGCACTGTACAGCCCATGAAAACGTTACAAAGAAAGCCAGCACATTTCATGGCCTAGCCCGAGGCAAAGAGGATAATGAATTTTCCTTGTTCAGTGCAGACAATCAGTGCTGAATCTGACGGAAGCTAGAAGCCATTTACACACTAGCTTAATGGGCAATTTCCCACTGCGGGCACTGATATCCGAGAGATATCTCTGGTGCAGCAAACTGCTTTCCAGTAACATCAAGGCCATGTACAGGGTCCTACTTCACTGTAGGTGAACATGGATCCTTGTCACATGTTTTACATGTTTGTCCTAAAGCATTGAAGATAATAAGTCTTTTCTCTGGCATCAAGTCTTACTTCAGAGCTTTGGGTGACCAGAGTGTTTGTTTTGTGGGGACAATCTCATTTTTGTTTTCTTGGACCCAGTGGGACCTGTCCTCAGAAACGTCCCCATTTTTAACTTAATTATAAACACTTATTTGTGCTTGTTTTGGCCAAAAGAAGCTGCAAAAGAGGTCTACAAACCACTTCTACTACATGCTCACCTAGTTTTTTAAAGAGTAGTGCTGCGTAGCTCCCCTACAAGCTAGCATCAAACATCTTTTTAAGACACAAAGTACCTCAGGGGTTAACATATCTCGACTCACCACTTTAGGCTTCTGCATGATTTGACACAGTTAAAGTTCCTCGTTACCCAATTTTATCAGTCGACCTTCACCGAAGTTTGCTAACATTAGCATGATCAATAAACTGGAATGGCGCCTCTTTTATAATACATAGATTTAAACGTTAATTATATACTGACCAGCTGCCGCTGGTTTTCATCTCAGAAATCTGCTCCACATAAGAAATGTAGCATTCGCAGGACTTTACGCTAATGCACGCTAACTCTGTGCAGGAGCTGTAGCTGATTTAGGAAGAACGCAGCACTGAGGATCAGCTTTCCAAGCTGGAAGACATCCTCTGGGCCGTAATCAGGTAAAAGAAAGGAAATCCTCCAACGGCTCGCAGCTTCTGATCCTTTTTTAACTCTCTCTGCTGTTTTAGCTGCCACTGCCGCCTCTGCCCTTTGATCTCCAGAGCGATCGGCAATCTGAAATGTAGATTTCCCCGGTGTTTGATCCGAGCTTCAGGCCACCGTAATGCAGACTGACTGTCTGATCACTCCAATCTCACAGGAACATGGGCACAGTTTGATGAGGAGAGGGATACAGCAGCTTTCCTTCAGTCCTTCTGTCTAGAATTTCCGAGAGAGGATAATTGGTGGACCGGCGTGATCAGATATCGTTTGATAAGTAATGAGAAGAACATGCAACGACAAACAAGAGTGTCTGGTGTTCTCGAACCCATTTTTAATTACATGCGGAATGTTGAACAGGGATGGGTTTAGTAAATTAGTGCAACAAGGACGAAGGAACTGGAAAATCCTCAAATATATCAATTCTTCAAGCAAAGACTAGACCTGTCCAGACTGTGACCTCCTCTGTGATTCTTTACTGGACCATTAAAAAGCAGGACAAGAAAAACATTGATGCCTTTGAACACTAGTGTTGGAGAAAACTTGCACAGCAAAGAAAACAAATAAATCTTCACTAAAGCCCAGACATCCAAACTGAAGATCTCTTAATTTGGATACATTAAGAGAAGAACCCGTTCATTTGAGAAGACAGTTATGATAAAAGATAAAAGAGGAAGAGGACCAGCAACACGATGGATGGATACCATCAGAGGAGTCATGTGCTAGTCATTGAGAAACCTAATCTATGTGGTAATCAACAGCCAGAATTGACTTAACAACAACAACAACAATAACAATAATACATTCATTTTCAGATGACTTTAAGGTGGTTTTAAGGAGGTATTATTAGTTTAAAATAGGTAACCTGTATAAAAATAACCAAAACTGTCACTATGTTCTGTCAGTAGTACATCAGGCTCATCTGGCTCCACCTATTCACTGGAACTGAATCTAAGCAGCCAATCAGAACCAGAAGGAGAGTCTGACAAATTGTCAATCACTGCACATCTAAGCAGAGCTGGAGCGCAGTGGAGTGGGAGGGGGACCTGGAAGTTGTACTTGTTCAAATTTTCAGCTCCAACTTCAGTTTTAATGTAGAATTCCAATAAAAGCTGTGAAACTACTCTTTTGCAGCCAAGCACAACATTTTTAACAGATTTTTTTTTGTTATGTAATATTAACACATACATTTTTATCTAATTGACAACTGGCAACCTTTGTGTAGTACTAAAACTACTGTTGACTTATTGTTGTTGCTAATGCTGGATATTGCTAACTTGGCACACTGCGGTGACACAATGTGGGTTATGTGCCCGCTGAAGATTACACTGTGGCCAAAATGAAGACATGCTAAGATATTAGTTTTGATAACTCCGGGGAAGAAAGTGCACAAACAGGTTTAGTTTTAAAATGTCCGCGCCTTTTTAAAGCGCAGGGTGTTAAATAGCTGTTTTATGGCTAATGCTGAACGTTACTAACACAGCACTCAATTGCCTCCTGACGTCAAGCATCCCTGGGGATTATGATTGTGTGGGAAGGAGCACGTTTACAACATAAGCTGATATTAAAAAGCTTCGTCATAGAGTACTTTCTTTGCCAAGGATAAAACACCAAAGTGTGCACTCTATGTGCCAGTGTAAGTGATGGAGTTGGGGAGTGTGCTGCATAGTAATACTGAGGCAGTGGAAAATTAACAGGGAAACAGTGCAACCAGGTGGCAGGAATAGAGGCTCTTTGGCTCTTATTAGCACCTGAATGATGGATAATACATTTGAATACTTCTTTGCTGCTGAGCTACACAGTTAAAACTGCTGAAAATCCTAAAATAAGTTTTGTTATTTATTTTGTATTATATTTGAGATACAAGTGAGGTTTGTTTGAGCTCCACTTTGTACAGCTTGTCCATCTGTTATACCTTGTTCATCCTGTTCTTCAGTGGTCAAGACCACCACAGAGCAGGTGGATCATTCTCGAGACACTGACGTGGTGGTGGTGTCAGTGTCACTTCTGGAGTGAATATAGTCACCAACCAGGCAACAGCATCAGGACCAGAGGACCAACACACTGTGCTGAGCTGCTGTCTCTGACTTTACATCTACAAGACCAACAAGGTGGGTGTGTCTAATAGAGGACAGTGAGTAACAGTGTTTAACATCTCCAGCAGCTCTAACACACCACCACCACATCAATGTCACTGCAGTGCTCAGAATGATCCGGCAGTATCTGTACCTCACAGGGAGGATGACCTCTAGGACCAGGTGAACTCATTTCTAACCAAATGGAAATCTGAAACACTTCAAAACCCTAAAAATTCCAAAATTCAGCCTCTCAAGGTCATTTTGTCATACATCACTTTAACACCCTCAACAAGAAAGAAGACATTATTATTTAATGGGGGCGAGGTAGGGGGAGGAATAATGAAAGTAAATGGGTTTTTTTCCGAAAGACCCCTCTAAGTGCCCCCATAAACTACAAATAAACTACAAATAAACTACAAATAAAAAAACTACAATAAGATGCTGATTTTGTTCACTTTTTACACATCACACTCATCAGTATCAGCACTAATGTTTCAGCATCTGATCCAGTTTATTACTTGTGGTTTGGCTACGAAGCTGCTGGTTTGCATTCCGACAAGAAAATGTTGCATTTCTGACCTCTAGTGGATATTTTTTAGCGTAACATACCTCTACCGATTGGTAGAGATGGCGCAATCACACTGTGCTAAGTCAACACTCTACCGAATGGTTGAGGAGCCTTCATGCAAAAAGGGCCGTATTTTAAACGAGAGGAAGTCCAGACGAATGTAGAGTATCGTCCCCCAGGACGATGAGGACAGTCCGGTCGGTCCCCAGGCACTCTGCGGGGGGTAGATGGGATTTTAATTGCAGAGTAATAAAAGCAGGAGAAGGATGTTTAATGTGAATTGTTATTGCGATCCTTTCTTGCCCTCCGAGCCCCAGTATCTGCTAAAGCGGTCGAGAATGAGCAAGAGTTTCACCTTTTAAAACCACTTCCTGGTTGTTTTTTGGGAAATATCATTACAGGAAATAAGTCTGGAAGCCTGCCAGTTTGTTTTTGGCTAATGGAGATCAGCGAGAGCTGTAGATGATATTAGGTTTTGATATAGTGGAGGGACGGTACAGATTGTGTTAGTGCTCGTCTGCTGCAAGTTGTAATTTTCTCCAAGCCCCGTGGATGAGATGGCTGTGTTTACCCGCACTGCAGCCAACAGACTGCTGCTGGCTGTCTCTTATGAGAAGTGAGAAACATGCTCGAGTGATCTGTCAGTCATGCTGTGTGGAAAGAAAATCTCGCTCACAGTCACTTCGGCACAAGAACGGCAAACAAAAAAAAAGAGACATGAAATATTCAATGTGGAGAAGTTTCTGTTGCCCTGATGTGAGGTTAAGTGGATTTAAATTGGGTCAGAACACTGAAACGTCTTTATCTGTGGGACTAATTGTCCCAAAAAAATTCATATGACATATTACATTACACTGTGGGCAGCTGCTGGGCATCTCCATAAAGCTTGTGAGCAGATGGAAGCATGAAGTGCTGTAAAATCTGCTGGTAGGTGTTGACTTTGGACCAACAGCAGCAGCTCAAACCATCACAGACTGCAGAACCTGCACACTGGACTTCAGACAGCTTGGACTGTGTGTCTCTCAGACTCTAGGAGCTGATTTACTAATGAAATGATGACTCGGGTCCAGTTCTGGCTCTGCTGAGTCCAGGTAAGACACTTGTGATGCTGTCTTTGGTTCAGGAGTGTTGATATCAGGAATGTGGCAGATTCTCCAGATGAGACAAAGAAGTGTTAGCATAAGTTCTGTCATGAGACTCAACACTACGTCATTCATTCATGAATCTGACCAACCACAGCCCTTCATTTGCAGATACAGTGGTACCTTGAGATACGAGTTTAATTTGTTCTGAAACAGAGCTCGTAAGTCAGTCAACTAAAATTTCTCCCATTTAAAATAACTGAGACAGATTTAATCCGTTCCAGCCCTGTGAAACATCCCCAAACCATCCTAAATTATAGACATAAAGACATGTTTTGAATTAAGAAGCACACATACATACTTTACCAATGCATAACAAAATATTTCAGTTTCAGATTTCAATCAATTTTAGTGTAAAATATTTTTTGGGGAATTCTCGCTGTAGCATTTTAAATTTTGCGGGGAATTTGATGTGAGTGGTACTGTGTAGATGTGTAGTGCGCGCTGTACAGTAAAATCTGTCACTTTCACTTCAGCATCAGACTGCTGCCAAGAAATTCAGCAGCTGGCTGAAGAATGAGATGCCATGTTCCGTTCTTTGCAGTTCAGTACAAAACAGTTTTCACTCAGAAGCAGCAGCAAGTCCCCATATCTATGTTCAGGGCCGACGGATCACGGGTCTGCATTAAATAATATTACCAGTATTTAACATAATTACTGTATGTATGTTATTAAAATGATCTAGATTTAAGAGTTTAAAGCATTTTTACAATCAATATTTTCAAAAAGTATGCAAGAATGAGTACAACGCATGAGACTGGACTTGATTCTGAGGGTAACACATGAGAAAGAATGAGACGCAGGTGTTGTGCTGCCCATACTGGACCTTTGCGCTAAAGCACCAACCAGCAGCAGCCACTCGTATCTTGAAATTTCGCTTGGATTTCGAACAAAAATATCGCAGCTCGTATCTTTAAAAAATTATATGTTGGTCTGCTCGTATCTCAAGGTACTACTGTATAAAGAACTGCATTCTCACTCTGCTGCTTTCAGTTGCTGAGGCTACGATGCTCCACTCCTCTCCATTACCACCAGTGCGGTCCTGGTCCTGATGTCTGGGACTAGGCTCCGCCCCTTGCCTTTCTTCTACGACCTGCTATGACTTGACGGTTGGAGACCCTGGCCCAAGTTGGGGCTTGCACCAAAAAGATTTTTGATTTCTATAAGCCACAGAGATCAACATTAAACGAAAAAAGGCTTTAAATATCTCATCACGAATAATGAAAACACATTTTTAAATGTCTCTGCACAACATCTTCTGATATACGACTGTAGAAGATTAGGTGGGAGTCAGCCAACGCTCTCCATGATGCTTGCTTGCTTGAACACCTGGAAGATGATCCAGAGAGAATCACGCAATGGAAATGTTAAGCTCTACACCCACTGCCATTCTTTAAAAGTGCATCTCAGGACACAAACACCTTTCATTCCAGCTCAGCTGACCATCCTGCTGACGGGATTGTCTTACACACAAGTAGTTAATGGGCTTAGAAGCTCAGAACGGCTTTAAGACCCAGGATTCCCGGCTCTTATCTCTCACTGCACTGTTCAGCCCTGACGCTGGCTTCCCACAGCCTCACTTCCAGACGGGGGCATATGAGCGCTGACAGTGATCCAGCGCCTTTCTTCCGAGTTCTGGCGGGTTTTTCTAACCCGAAGGGCCATCGAGATGTACAGATCGGAGCCTGTAATTGTTCGACGGTTGCCATGGCAACCTGCATTGTGAGGTCACAGGAAAGGTAAACACAAAGTAACAACCCCCGGTAATGTAGCAGCAATCCATTAAGAACCATGTTAGTGTGTCATTATTTGGCCACGTGAGGGTAAAATTTGGATAAGTTCAGCTGTTAATTAGTATTTGCTTTGAGTGATGAAGTAACTGCTATGAAGCCGGGATGTATGTATGTATGTATGCTGCGCAGCTCTGAGAGTGGAGCCGAACTGCCTCGGAGCTTAAATTCCCTGAGCGAGATCTACTGCAATGGAATATTAATGAAGGAGGGGAAAAAATAAAACCCTTACAGACCAGCTCTCAAAAACACAGAGGAAATCGTGGTGTCACAGATATAAAACTCTCAGCCGTGAGAGCTGCTGGAAGTACAGTTCTGGCTCTTTGTATTATGACTGTAAGGATACAGTTATGACGATAAATTAGCATTTAGAAATAGTGTGAAAACAACAAAAGCATCAACCATTATTTTATTCATTTATACAACACAGCTCCTCAAATCCGTACTGTTGCAGAATGAGGTGCATCAGATTTTGGTTGGAGACAAAGGATGAGTCACCTGGCATGTTTAAGGTGGTCATACCTTCAGACTCCTGCAGGTGGCGCTGTATGAGGATGATGAGGCTATAAATACCTGCAGGGTGTGTGAGATGAAGAGGTGGTACAGTGCAGTGAATGTCAACTACGAAAACAACAAAAGTGTGATAAAGATTTACGAGTAAATAGCAGTATTGACATAGGAATGTCAGTATTATGTTTCTCGGTCTTGACATGAAGGTCGTCGAGA
>BRDA01013949.1:28604-39062 GCA_036984385.1 Crenuchus spilurus
TAATTCACGGTGCGCATCGTTAATTTTGACAGACAGACTGCCTGGAATTATGGGCACAGCATGCCAGGCTCACGGTTTTACCATGGCACTGCCTCCCAGAACAACAAAAGTCAAATCCCCCAAATCATCCCTGACCTCCTTAAACTTGACTGAGAGACGACCAGATGCTAATGAACAAAAGATAACCAAAAAGAGGAAAGGGGCTCACCCCAACAGCCTATCGCTGAGCAGGACGAGGTAAACCCCCGTAGCAACGACAAGGAAAGGAACAACCCTAGAGGCCATGGGGGCGGTCCCTTACACATAAAATGTATTATTTTATTAATCATCTGAAAACTGAATTATGAACCTAGGATTGTGAACTGAATCATTCTGAATCAAATTGAGTGCCCCAAATACTGGACAAACCCATCTTAAATGCTTGTGACGGACCTGAAGTCGGCCGAGCGCAGGACTTCCGTATAGTACATGACCTTGCACTTGTGGGAGGAGACCTGCAGGGAGGCCAGAACGTCGTCCACACGGGGACGGCTGGACGCTGACCAGGCCGGTGTGTTGTGAAAGCGCCACTGCAGGATGTAGAATCCAGGCCAGCGCGTGACATGAGAGCCCTGCAGGGGACCGAGATAAGGATCAGAGACGAATAACTCAAGAGTTACAGAGAAAAAAAAGTAATCAGTAATTTGTAATGGATTACTTTTTACAGTAATGATTTCAAACCTCTTTGTGAACTATTCTGTCAAGTGAAATGAAATTGCTTTGCTCAAAAAGTAATAAGTAATCCAACTACAGTTTTGTAAAGAAAAGTAATCAGTAATCTGTAATAGATTACTTTTCCCTGTAATGACTACAAACCTCTTTGTGAGCTATTCTGTCAAGTGGAATGAAATTGCTTTGTTCAAAAAGTAATAAGTAATCCAACTACACTTTTGTAGAGAAAAGTAATCAGTAATCTGTAATAGATTACTTTTCCCAGTAATGACTACAAACCTGGTTGTGAGCTAGTTTACCATGGGGACTGAGATTACTTTGTACAAAAAGTAATAAGTAATTCCATTACAGTTGTTTCTTAAAGTAATCAGTAATTTGTAATTGATTACTTTTTTCAATAATTATGCCAAGTCTGCTTTTGAGCTAGTTTGCAATGAGGAATGAGATTACTTTGTAAAAAAAAAAAAGTAATAGGTAATCCCATTACAGGATCTTTTATAGTAATCAGTAACCTGTAATGAATGACCCCAAACCTGGTTGTGAGAAAGACTGCCATAAGTAACGAGACTACTTTTTGTTCAGAAAGTAATAAGTAATCCCATTACATTTTGTAAAAAACAGTCATTTGTAAAGTGGTTATTTATATAAAAAAAGAACATTTGGATTCAGCCATCACTTGAACTTGTTAAATACCATCATCAGCAGACTTGAAAAATTAACAGTACCTGTATGCTCTCCCCCTCCCTGCAGGTGAGGGCTGTCTCCACCATGCTGTAGTCCTTCCCAAGCAGCCATGACCTGTCAATCACCTGCACGTTGTTGCCTGCAGGGCCAGCCAAGCCGTGACTGACCAGGATCTCCTTCTTCGGAGGCTGCGGGGCTATTTTAGAGTGGTAGATGTTGAAGATGACGTCACCTTTACACACGTCAAAGTCCCATGTAATGACGGACGATGCCTCTGTGATCTCAATCAGCAGCTGGATGGCGATGAAAACGGGAATATAGATGAAATATAGCAACTAAGTGTTTATTAGGTAGCAGCTCAACATGCTTTACATTCAGTCACAGTAATAAGAGAAGACTGTAAAAACTCACTTTAAAAATACAGGCAAATTACAGGAAGTACTGTTTTTTTGTAAAATAAACTAGCAAGAATTTATTCACAGTATTACTGTATATTGATGACACATGACACCAGTAAAGCATTTTACAGTAAAAGTACTGTATTTTCTCAAAGACGACTCAGTCAGCGACCTTTCGGGCGAAGTTCCCATGAGCAGATCAGTAGTTCATGCTAATTAGCTTTGCAAAGACTCAGGATAGCACAGGTGTAACTCGTAAAATTGTAAAATTGCTTGCTTTTTTTGTTACTTGTTGTTTAAGTGCAGACTTTAGTTGGAGATTGTTTTGTTTAGTTACCACATAAATTACATTAGCTACATTAGCTACAGAACATTAGCTACAGAAATGACTTAGCTGTGTATTTTTTAAGATCTCTTTTGCTCACAAGTGTTCTTGTTAAAATGTAAATAAAGAAAAAAAACTGAGATCTGAAACAGGATCTGATTATATTTCTTTTTCTCAACACTGGTGGCAGTGCAATGCTCACTACAATTAAATCACTTTACCGGGAACAAAAGAAGCAAAGCATGCAAAATGATCTGCACAATGAAATGTACATTATTATACCGTTTAATTACAACAGAGGCACTGTAAAGTAGTGCTGGGTGATAAAACGATAATTTTTTTTCACGATAATTTTTCCCTCGATGACGATAAGCCGGGACAATAGAATTCGATAAGTGTTAATATTCGTTTCCATTTCACGTCTAAGCAGCTTGACGGTGAGTTCAGAAGTCTAATACTGCTGCTTGTTAGTTCCTCCTCACCAGCGCCGCCACAATGCACTGTTGTGTTTAAGACAAGCATGTGATTGGCTGAGAGCGTAGTGGGGCGGGGTGAGAGAGCGCGAGGTCGCTCTGTGCTCGCTGTGTGTGTGTGTGTGTCAGCCCGAGTGCTAGCATTAGCCTGTTAGCTTGGCTCTCTAGCCTGTTGTTATTTTGGAGTGGCTGCGGCCGACAGCAACCACTGTAAATTTCAACAATAAAGCGACGACTGTAAACGTCTTTCTCGTCCATCCTTTCAACGCATCCAGTTGGACGCTACAATATTATGTTCTGACAATAAACATTTTAATATTTTAAAAAGTAACATTTCATGTATTTAGTCTGATGTTTTTAGAAAGATGTCGTTTAAAACTATGACAGTGTTAGAAAATTTAATATCGTGATAATTATCGAGATGGATCAATAGAGAAAAATGTATGGTGATAAAATTTTTGCCCATATTGCCCAGCTCTACTGTAAAGTAACAATAAAATGCTGACATCTACTCTGAAATCACAATATAAGCAGTTATTCTACTTTCATACTGTAATTCAGTACACAGTAAAATACTGCTAAATGAAATAACGGTGGATGCACTGTGAAATAACTGTAAAATGCTGTTGTCTCTGCTTTCAGTATTTTAAGGTTAATTTACAGTGAAATGTTTTACAGTGCAGAATCAAGCATATCTCATTTTACATCACCTATTTTATCCCATTTTCCCAGTTCTGGCCCACAGAGGTGCATTAAATGGTCTGTATTTACTGCGACTGTACCTTTAAGACTGAGATATGTAAATGATGTCTCTAAATAAGAAGCTGTGTGTTGGTTTTGACAATTATATTAGATATGGGCTGTTTTTGCATTGTACGGTTTGTTCAGACTGGAGAGTAAATTGTTTTAACAGTGTTTACATCTGATAAGTGTCTAGTTTGACCTGCCTAATGATCAGAGATGCTGACTTAGTTTAGAAGCATTAAAAAGCCTCTTACAGGAACTGAATCATCTCTGCTAGTACCTGATCCCAAGTCCATTCTGCAGGAGCCTCCAAAACCTGCCATACTGGCTTAGGTCCAGAGATTAAACTCTTGAAAATAACTGGTTCTTGATCATGGAAATAAGGTTCTAGTAAAAGGCTCTGTAGAGGCTTTAGAGCTTTAAAGACAAGTGATGTAGTTAAACAGAGGAGTTCTAATTCAAATAATCCACCAGTCTTTTTCAGCCGTTCTGCATTACCTCAACCTGCCAGCAGATGGCACCATTGTCCATAACATTTGGTACAGTTCCCAACAGAGCCTGCCCAGCAGAACCTCATCAAAACGTTGTATCAACATTGTCAGAACATCATCGTGCTTGCTGGGCTTTCAGTTTCTGTTCTGGAGACCTGGACTGGACTCATTTCTGCTCAAAACGGGTTAATTTATGTTTGAGCAGAGAAATCATACGTGTATTGGACTGGACTTACGAGTACAGCTCTAGAAGTACATTATGTAGAGGAGCTACCTCATGTGGAGCTCCTTTGAACACACTGGCTGTTTTGTAGATGCTTTCGGTCCACAGTTTGACCTCCTCGTTCTCCAGCTCCTCGGCCGTGCGGTAACAAGACTTGGGGACCAGCCCACCTTCTGGAACGTCACACTGGAAAACAAACAGAGAGCAGTTTTACATTAGATCTGCTTACTCAGAGATTGGCAGAGGCTCTTAGTCCTGGTCCTGCTCTGCATCTGAACCTAAGACTAGTGCGCAGAGGATGTCCAGGGCCAGAGAAATTCTGATACTGGGTTAGGTCTGGTTGGAGACTAAACTCTTGAGAAAATTGGTTCTTGTTTTTATTGAGTGGTAGTGTATCAGTAAGAGTGTGTCGATATGATATGTATTGTGATAAAGGACTTATGATGTAATATACTGTGATAAAGTGAGATATTGTGATAAATCTAATTTTAGGAAAACTGTCATCAGTCTGTCCTTAACCCCTTTTCACGATGGCCATAAATGCTACTTTTGCTTCATTTTAGTGATAATTTGAGGATCCCTCTAGATCTTTTTCATAACACTGATGAATACACAAACCTGATGCAGCAGCGAGTTCACATTATTAAAACATGTTTATTGTGTTCAGACTGTACGTGTTTAATGCTGGTAGTTGAAGTTGATTGTTTATTGGTCAGAGTTGAAGTTTTGTGAGTTTAGTCTCAGCTCGATCACCGTTGTGAGGAGGTCTGTACAGCTGTAGCCCCTCCCCCTCCTCTCACTAACTGCACACACACACACAGCTAGTGGTGCCACAAATTATAAGACTGTCACAGGCTAAAAATATTTATTAGTTTATTAGACAAGTCGATTTACCTGACATTCCCGTCTTGTCCACTAGGGGGCGGAAAGGGGCTACACTATTATTTCGGTCTCACTTTATTTGTATAAGCGGCTATTGTCCTAGATATGTAATCTGATGAGTATAGTTGTGAAACTGGCACTTAACAGCATTAATGTTAAGGTTAGGACTAGCATTAGAGTTAGGGATTAGTTTTAGAGTTTTTAGGATCAATTTTATAGAATATAAATGGATGCTAAAAACTGCTTAACTGAATGTCTGAGTGGATGAGACTAATGGCTGAAGATCGATTACTGAACTACTGTCTAGTGGTTGGGACTTTAAGCGCAAAACAAAATGAAGTGCCGGTCTTTACATGTCAACTACTCATTAAAAACCCATCATCAGCTGTAACTGTAACACTGCATGATGTTTCTGACCCACCTGGCAACCTCCTCCAAGAAAATCGGGGATGAAGTCTCTGCTGATGTAATCCACCAGCCCTCCAGAGCCCTGATAGTCGTTCCCAGCGTAGATGAAGAACTTCTTACGAGTATTCTCATCAATGAACGGGCTGATCTAGTATAAAAGGCAAAGGTCGATAATGCTGAAGAGCCTTTTTTGCAGATAAGCAGGTAAAAACATGACATTTAGCCAAGCTTGCTAATTAGCCATGTCCAGAGAGAGAAATAACATCTCGCAAATCTGGACCAACACATGACATTTAAACGCCGATGGTTCAATGTTTGTTGACATTTAGTGACGGTCAATAAAGAGTGAAAAAGTGAGCGTCTGGATGTGTGTAAACAAATGTGATCTATTCAGAAATGATAAACGAGTGCTTGTGTTGAAATGTTTGAGTGTAAGTGTGGTTGGTTGGTCCATCATGAGTTAATTTTATTGTAAGTGTCCAATAGCTGGTGGCCTTAGCAGCGCTGTACATGTCAGGTGTCCCTGGTTCTGTAAATGGGAAACAAATGAAGCGGCTCAGACTAAAAAATATAACTATTCCAGCTGATCGGCAACAGAGCTTGTGCACAGGACAGGGAGAAGGGGCGGAGCAAAGGCCAAGACCTGTGTAAACATTGGAGAGGAGTTTGAAGAGTGGAGAGACATTGAAAAGGCTTAAAACAGATGAGGATGTTGCTCAATAGGTGGGGAACATTGACTTATTTTTGCTGTTTCACACAAATAGCTTAGTACTGGTTTGTGATGATAACAACTGGTTTGTTTATTATCGGCAGTTGTGGCAACCCAGAAAGCAGAAACATTTGGGAACAGTTTACTAACCTACAGGATAGCTAAAGCTAATTTCTTGCCATGATGTTGGTATTTCTTTTGGTCTGCAAGCCAAGGCAATGAGGTGGCATGAATTTTTGGGGGCGGAGCTTCTGAAGGAGCCCTGAAGGAAGGGGTATATTTACTTAATTTAATATCTAGTCACTTAGTTGCTTAGTTCTATATCAGTTGTTGTCCCTCAGTGAATATTTGAACAATGACGCCCAAAATGCCAACAAATGGACCTGCTCCTTCGTACTTGATGGAAAGGGTCAAGACTTAGTTTGTAGCTTAAGCCTTTGGGTATGACTTGGCTGATGGCAATCAGATCCTCACAGCAATACTTCAACTACTAAACAAGGCCCTTCCCTGGACAGTAGAGACAGTTCCTCCAACAAAACCATGATATGTGTCCCAATATGTTCGTCCAAAGCCTATCTCGTCTACTAGACTGGCATCCACATGTCCTTACCAGTGTCCAGACCACAGGGAAGACTCGTGGAGCTCTCACTATCAGCAGGCGCCCTAGTGTTTCTGGGTAATTGGCCTCGACCACCTCAATGATCCTCAGCAGGGCTTTGATCCCAGGCCGCCACAGGTGTCTCATATTCAGCCCCTCCAGGTCCACCAGGCACGTCCAGCAGCTTAACACACATTGCATGAAATGTGAGCATCACTGCAACATAACCAGCTCACATGAGTGAATTTGGTTGACTACCTGATGGGTCTGCCGAAGATGACGGTGTTCTCCTCACAGTGCCGGAGACCTTCCTCATTGATGGACAAGACCTGAAGGAGGAGATGGATGAGTGTACAAGTACAATCCAAACGTAACACTAAGCCATGTTTCAGTGCTAATCATAACCATGCAGTTATCTGACCATTCAAGCTGTAAACAGTATGTTCTGCTTTCTAAGGCTGTGTTCACACTGCAGGCAGATGTGATTCTTTTCTCAGATCAGATCTGTGGATGATGGTCACACTGTTATTAGTAAGGGATCAGATTAAAATTTGTCAGTCGAGACATCACATCTGTTTGGCAACAAAAGAGGCATCAGCCTACAGCCACACTGTTGATGTGGCTTCAGGGTTGCCAGGTTCGCTTTCTTTACTTCTTTAAAAATGTACCATGACTGCATTACAGTAGAATAACAGAGTTGGAGATGCCTTACATAGACTTTCTAATATTAGAAGGTTCACTGGAGGTTCTGAAAATATAGATTAGACAAGGAAAAATATTATGTTTTAATGACTAAAAAACTTACAGTTATGAAGTAAATGAATGAAAAAGATTAAAATAAGATTTAAGTCTATGATTAGTATTTAGATTAGATTAAGTTTTGGGTTAGTTTTAAGCTTGTGTAAAGCTGCTTTCTGTCAGATTGTGGGCTGGAGAGTTTTTTGGGATCTGGCAACCTGGGATATGCTTCTTGGATCCTGACACTTCGGTCACTCTGGGTTTGACATGTTGTTCTTTGTCGTGTTGTGAGTGACGTGAAATACACTTCGAAATCTGATTTGGCAAATATCTGTGATTAGTCCCTTTATATTTTGGGCTATTATCACTATGTGTAGGCGGCTTTCTGTCAGGCGGTGGGCTGGAAGATTTGGGGGATCTGGCAAACCCTGTATTGGTGAGAAAACAGTTAGTAGCTGATGATGGTGTTTATCTCAGGAGGACAGTAAACAGCTGGTGGACTGAACATGATCAGGTGATGATCAGCAGCTCTGTGTGTAAACAGAAGTGAAGTCAGAACTGGTTTAGTACTAAACATGTGTAGAGGCAAAAAGGCTCAAATCGGATCTGATCTCACATTCTAGTCACATGCTCACAAATCTGAGACGTATCTGATATAGGATCACATATGAAAGTGAATCAAATCTGATTTGAAAAAAAATCTGATTTGACATGTTCACACAGCCCTGAAAAAAACTGATTTGAAAAAAAATCTGATTTGACATGTTCACACAGCCCTGAAAAAAACTGATTTGAAAAAAATCTGATTTGACATGTTCACACAGCTCTGAAAAAATCTGATTTGACATGTTCACACAGCTCTGAAAAAATCTGATTTGACATGTACACACAGCCCTGAAAAAAACTGATTTGAAAAAATCTGATTTGACGTTCACACAGCCCTGAAAAAATCTGATTTGAAAAAAAATCTGATTTGACATGTTCACACAGCTCTGAAAAAATCTGATTTGACATGTTCACACAGCTCTGAAAAAATCTGATTTGACATGTTCACACAGCCCTGAAAAAAACTGATTTGAAAAAAATCTGATTTGACATGTTCACACAGCTCTGAAAAAAATCTGATTTGAAAAAAATCTGATTTGACATGTTCACACAGCCCTGAAAAATCTGATTTGACATGTTCACACAGCCCTGAAAAAAATCTGATTTGAAAAAAAAATCTGATTTGACATGTTCACACAGCCCTGAAAAAAATCTGATTTGAATCACATAAGGACAAAAAGGACACTTTAGCTTGGTAATGTTGAATGTAGCCTTTGGGTTTTGTAGTAAAAAATAACCAAAGCAAGACATAAAATCAGATTTTGGGGGTTTTATGTGTAATTTGGGTCACATATATTGCTAAAGTTTATCAAAGTGAAAAAAGGCAGGTTATATAGTGGATGTTGTACTGAAATCAAAGATAGCAAACATTGGCATGATGTGGTATAAGGCAAGTATTAAAAAATGGCCAAAGTAGCCCAAAACTAAGGCTTAACCTCATCACTTGGAATCTCATCACTGTTCTGCAGAAGATAAAGAGGTTTGTATATAGAAATGGGTCGTGTTCACATTTACTACATCCAGTCATGAAGCTGCTTTGATCGGCCATTTAAACAGCAACGTTACACATCACAGAAACCTGCATCTTGCTTTGAGAACAGGATCTCAGTTGTAGAAGCTCTGGAGCCCAAAAAGGAAATTCGGTACATCTTTATTACTTACGTGTCTTAGAAGAGACTCCTCCCCTAATGCCCGCACAAGTCCTTTGGTGTCCATCTGTCCGAGCCGTAAGATGTACAGAGGACGACCATCTACACGAGACACACACATAAACATCTCTTTGATGTACCTACATATGGCCAGATTTCCATATGCAGGTCTTTCTAGAGTACAGGCTGTCCTGGTCTTGACTTATACTCCACGTGTCCTGGTCCTGGTCTTGACTCAGACTTGACTACAACACTGCTGAAAGATCTTTCTGAGACTCAGGACAGTCGACCAGGTTAGTCTGGTCTTGAGATTAGTCTGATAAAATGATTCTATTCTAATTTCCATTAAGCTCTCTTGCCTTTGTCATGATGGTGCCATCCTCCTGTGTAGTAGTCGTGCAGAAGTTGAGGGCACTGCCATGTGTCCAGCAGGAAGTCCACCTGGTGCTGTTTCCTCCAGGTCAGAGTCTGGCACAAAGCCTCTCGAGCCTTGTCCAGACTGAAGTCCCGTGAGCGCAGGAAGCGGAGCACATGCTGGTCTTTAGGAAGCTGCAAGAAATGTATGTGAAGACAAAGGTGAGAGTGTACATTTAAATTAGGCTTAAACATAAAACCAAGGCTGAATAAAGGCTGTTATTGTTTAGCTATTGTTGTGATATTATCCTTTATTAGTCCCACAGTGGGGAATGTATTGTTTTTGTTATTGTTGTTTTTATTGTTGTTACTGTTAACATTGTTGTTATTGTTGCTGATGTTATTGTTTTTTATTGTTATTGTTGTTTTTATTGTTGTTACTGTTAACATTGTTGTTTTTATTGTTGTTGTTACTGTTAACATTGTTGTTTTTATTGTTGTTGTTACTGTTAACATTGTTGTTATTGTTGCTGATGTTATTGGTTTTTATTGTTATTGTTGTTTTTATTGTTGTTGTTACTGTTAAAATTGTTGTTTTTGTTGCTGATGTTATTGTTTTTTTATTGTTATTGTTACTGTTAACATTGTTGTTATTGTTGCTGATGTTATTGTTTTTTATTGTTACTGTTGTTTTTATTGTTGTTGTTACTGTTAACATTATTGTTATTGTTGCTGATGTTATTGTTTTTTATTGTTATTGTTGTTTTTATTGTTGTTGTTACTGTTAACATTGTTGTTTTTGTTGCTGATGTTATTGTTTTTTATTGTTATTGTTGTTACTGTTAACATTTTTGTTATTGCTGCTGATGTTATTGTTTTTTATTTTTATTGTTGTTTTTATTGTTGCTGTTACTGTTAACATTGTTGTTATTGTTGCTGATGTTATTGTTTTTTTGTTTTTATTGT
>BRDA01013950.1:0-20412 GCA_036984385.1 Crenuchus spilurus
CAGGGGTCTTTTAAAATGGAGTGTGGCAAAATGGAAGACTGTTCTGTGGTCAGATGAGTCACGATTTGAAGTTCTTTATGGAACACTGGGACCAGGGGCGTAGCAGCAAATTCGGGGCCCTGTACACTCTCAATGTCAGTGGGCCCCTATAAATGCCAGTAAACAAGGCACATGAGCAAAAAAAGGGGGGTATTAATTTAAATAAAAAATCATAAGGTTTTAAGCTACAAACAGATGAGATTATGTTGATGTAGGCTATTTACATGTTGATATATGCGGCAAAAATATTGCTGGTGGATCATTTATTAAGTCTAAGCACACTTTTCACTTTAAAAGTTTCACTTTTAGCTCTGCTGTGTTAGTAGACAATAGGCTTTAGCACACACACTGAACCAAAAGACTAACTTACTTTAAACTTAAAGTAAACAACTCACATTTAGGCAGCAATTCTACCAGTCAGCAGCTAACTACCTCGCTCGTTCGCTCGCGCTCTCTCTCTCTCTCTCTCTCTCTTTCTCTCTCTCCCTGCACCTGTCTGGAGTGGACTACTTTAACTTTAATTGGACTTTGCATAACAAGAAAACTAGGTTCACCTTTGGGAAAGAAAGCCGTCAACAGCTGTCTCCCCTCATTCTGCCTTCTTTCTTTTTCCTCCCTTTCTTTCTTCTTTTGAAATCCTGATTTCTGCTTTTTGGGCAGCTGTCTAGCCCCCAGGTCATTCAATCTAGGCTCACTGACGTTACACTTGTCGTTAGTCGCTGTTGGGCGGACTAAACCATTTTGGGCCTCCAAGAGGGGGCCCTAGAATATCCAATATGTTGAGAGGACTGTGAATAAAGTTCATTCCCTCAGTTGATATTATCAATATATTTGAAATATGAATTAATAAATAATTAATTTGAGGGCCCAATTCATTTGAAATAAAAAAAATTTAAAAATTAATAAAAATTCAGGATTTTTATGGGCCCCTCTCCCTACTCGGGCCCTGGGTAGTCAGGTCCACTTTTCCCCCCACTACCACGCCCATGACTGGGACGCCATGTCATCCGGACCAGAGAGGACAAGGATAACCCAAGTTGTTATCAACGTTCCGTTGAGAAGCCTGCATCACTGATGGTATGGGGTTGCATGAGTGCTTGTGGCATGGGCAGCTTGCATGTCTGGAAAGGCACCATTAATGCAGAGAACTATGTTCAGGTTCTAGAACAACATATGCTCCCATCTAGACGTCATCTCTTTCAGGGAAGACCCTGCATTTTTCAACAAGATAATGCCAGACCACATTCTGCAGCAATCACAACATCATGGCTACGTAGGAGAAAGATCCGGGTACTGAAATGGCCAGCCTGCAGTCCAGATCTTTCACCTATAGAGAACAGAGCGACAAAGAAGGCCCAAGACAATCGGATAATAGGAAGAGCATTCCTATTTCTAAACTTGAGAAACTGGTCTCCTCTGTCCCCAGACGTCTGTTGAGTGTTGTAAGAAGAAGGGGGGATGCCACACAGTGGTATAAATGGCCTTGTCCCAACTTTTTTGGGATTTGTTGACACCATGAAATTTTGAAACAACATATTTTTCCCTTAAAATGATACATTCTCTCAGTTTAAACTTCTGATCTGTGATTTGTGTTCTATTCTGAATAAAATATTAGATGTTGGCATCTCCACATCATTGCATTCAGTTTTTATTCACAATTTGTTTAGTGTCCCAACTTTTTTGGAATCAGGTTTGTACTTGCAGCAGAAATTAAGTTGAATTGCTTAGTTTAATGATATCATGATCATGTAAATAGCATGGTTTGATAGTATAACTAAAGGCTTACTTAACCCAAACTTAGCTTATTTATTCTTAGTGTATTTTAAACTCGGGCTGATTTGGATTCTGTGACAGATTTTGACATGTACATGTTTGGGCTGAACTATTTGGCTCATAAGCACATCCTGACCATGGGTGGACTACAATGGTGGTCCTGGCCACTGAAGAACAGGGTGAACAAAATATACAGAGAAACAGATGGACTTCCATCTGTAATTGTAGAACTACAAAGTGCACCTTTATGCTCAGGGGAGCTGAAAACGGACATGAGTGTAGATGCAAGGTCTGTGTTACTAATAAAGTGCTCAGCATCTTTAAGTGAAAAATGGAGAGCTGTGGTTGGGAAGAATCAGTACGTTGCCCCACTACTTTGCACCTTTAAACACGCAAATATAAACGAAAAGCCCGCTGCCTGTTAGGTGTCCTGAAGACAGCTCTGTGGTCTCTGAAAGGACCAGTGTGCTGGTCCTGAATCAGCGCTGAAGTGTTGTGAAGGGCACAGTGCGCGTGCGCCTTGTGTCGGCTCCTCCCACTCGTCGTCAGAGGTGGACTGGCTAGCTCGTTGGTTAGCATGCTAACTGCATTCAACTATGGCAGCGGGGTGGTTGAAGATCACAGGAAAGAAGATGATACAGCAAACACTGTATTGAAACATTTGCAAGATGGATATAACTATTCGACCAGCAGCCGATGAGCATTAACAACAGACAGGGGACTTTAGTACACGTTGGATTATCTGCGCCGTTATTCAATCATATAAACAATTATGCATTGCAGTTGAACAACGTCTGTCCCTGTATGATGGAGGTGATGTCGTATGACAACTGTTTGTCTTGAATTATCGAGCTAGTTAGCTAGCCAAGTACCGGTGTTGAATGATATCAAATGTCAGTCTCGGAGCCGAACTCGTTTCAGTGTATATTTACGTTTTAAGTCGTACTGTAGATGGATATTTAACTGTACTTTATAGTCACACGCAGTTTTGTCTGTTTTAGAGTTGTCAGTTATCTAGCACGCTAGCCATTGCTAGCCTTGCCAAGTATTGGCTGTTTTAGCTTACAGCTAGCTAGAGCTAGCTTACTGTAATTAGCGATGAAGCTAGCTATGTGATTTTAGCAGAATACATTTTATAAAGCCTTACGCACTGTACATTCGCTATCAACTGAATATTATTGTAGGGGACTAGTGTCGTGCCTTTCTGCACTCTTTGACTCACTCTGTTTTGTTCAGTGAATCTTTAAATGGGGTCTGTTTAGTTTGCTAGCTGCTGCTAACGACGTCATTACTTCAGCGATAGCGTGTATGTTAGCTAAGAGTATTCAGTCCTGACGAAGTAGAGAGCTGCGTTTACCTCTCGCTACTCAGTGACTACCCAGTAAAAGTGTCCGAAATGCATCACTCGGACTCGGCAGGAGATTCTCCCGGGACTAGGAAGATGACGCACGCCTCAGTTTTCACTAGCCGTAGGGGCAGTAACACGGGAAGTGGCACCTCTAATGCGGCCAATATGAACTGTAATGCTCTCCCGACCGATGACCACCAAGCATCACTGATAATGCACCATGCACCTCCGGCTGGATCGTCTTCACCAGGTCCCCACCATCCGCCTCCTCCTCACAGCCTTAATATACACGGTCAGTCTCAGTCTCTCCAAAGTGCTGGGGCCCAAGTCAAGAAGAAGAGTGGCTTCCAGATTACAAGCGTCCTGCCGGCACAGGTTAGTGCTAGCACGAACAACAGTATAGCAGATGATACAGAAAGCTATGATGACATGGACGAGTCACACACTGAAGACCTGTCCTCATCCGACATCCTTGATGTGTCTGTGTCACGAGCCACTGATACAGGCATTCCCGAGAGAAGTTCTTCAGAAGAAACACTGAATAGCTTGCATGGAGGGGAGACTCCTGGAGTCGTGTCACCCAATGAGCCAGGCATGCATCACTCACACTCTCAGTCCTCTCAACAAGGATATATGCTGAATGGGGCTGTTCATCCCCATGGTCCCCCTCACCATAGTCACCAGCCTCATGGACACAACAAGGACCAGGGGACACATTCTGTGGCTGCCCCACAGGCAGGCGTGTCTGGATCCTCTGCTTCAGTTGCCAGCGCTGTTCCAGCCACCTCAGCTCAGTCTGGTGCTGCTGTGCAGGGTAGAACCCAGAGAGCCCCATCAATACGTAATGCTGTAGTGGAGGCTAGTGCAACTGGAATAACGAGCCAGCCTTTATCCTCCGTGTCCAGCACTACAAGTGGTTCCAGTGCAGCTGGAATTCCAGGGGGTGTGGCCATTGGAGGGAGTCTGCCTACTACAACTGGGCCCACAGGAAGTAGCATGACAGGAATTGCAGTTGCAGCTACACAACCACTTCCAGCCGCTAGTACTACTCATATTCCAGCTACAGCTGCTTCCACAGCCACAGCTTCTCGTTTCCGGGTGGTGAAGTTGGACTCCAGCTCTGAGCCCTTCAGGAAGGGAAGGTGGATGTGTACAGAATACTATGAGAAAGAAGCTCCTGCTGCAGCCCAATCCACAGATTCAGCACCCATCCACAGAGCTGTGGAGAGTATTATTCAGTCTGAAACTGAAAGCACGAGTGGTAGTTCTTCCAGCAGCACAATGAGTGGTGGGGGGGATCAAGGAACACAGTCTGTCCAGCCGGGCTTTGCCCCAGCTGCTATGCCTGTTCCTCACCAAGCTTTTCCGCAGACCACTCCTCAGCTTCATGCACACCACCAGGATCCTGGAACACATGCTGTTGTTCCACCTGCTGTAGCCCCCCCTAACAATCCACATGTTGTTTCAGTCCCTGGTCTTCTGGGAACTGAGGGTCAGCCTGCCCCTGCTCTATCCCAACAACAAGTTCCTTACACCTTAGAAAGCCAAGCCAACCAACTACAAAGTGGCTACCCTATAAATCAGCCAGCATCTCTGCCTGTGAACCAGGGTTTAGATTATTCCCAGATTTCACAAGGCATCCAAGCCTCTGCTCAGCCACATCAGTTGCCACAAGTACAGGGCAGTGTGGCTTCAAGGGCAACTCCAGTGCCCACACATATACCTGGCCTACCAGTTGGGACTGCAGTGCCACAGGCTGTATCTCCAAGGCCCCAAGTTCCAGTTCCTCAGGTGGTCTTGGCACAAGCAAGCACGATAAGTCAGGCCCAGCCACATCCACCCCAGATACTACCAGAGCAGCAACAAGCTGCTGTCAGTCAGCCACCCCCACCATCCTCCTCTACAAACCAATCTGCAGCCAGTATACTTTCCTCTGCTCTTCAAAGTAACCTTCAACCAGGCTTTCCACAGGCCCTCCAGCTTGGAGGTCCTGTTGCAGGCCACTCCAATGTACTAGACCTGACCTTGCGTCACCAGGGTGGTCAGACCTCCCAGCTTCCACCAGGGGGAGGCCATTATGGTGGGATGCCCCCTCTGACAGCTTCCCAGCTCGAAGATGCTGGACGCCTTCTCTTTCAGCACCAGTCTCTGCTATCTCTGCCCCGGCTGGCTGCAGGGGGCGTGGCAGGACTTATTGGACAGAGTGTCTCAGAGGCAGGTGCCACACTTGCACAGGAGGGCGGTGTCATTGCTGATGCGTGTGCCTTAGCTACATCAGCAGGCACAGATGATGACAGGTAAGAGGCATACCACATTCAGTGAAAGAATAGAGACAACCTCATTTTGCTGTTACTCTAATATATGTGCATGTTCCAAACTGATAGAAATTAGCATAAAACACCAACATACACATTTATTTGTGCTATAGTGCCAAATCTTGAAAACCTTCACTTTTTCATCTGTATAACAGAATTGTCTTAACAGTAACAGGTTGTATTGCCAAGTTATTCTTTTACTCCAGTTTTTGCCCTTGAGTGAAGTGCTCAGTCTCCTCTTAGTCTTTGCTTTCATATAAGTGGTCAGTGTTGGGCCATTTTTCTTCTAAATATAGCACTTTTCCTCGCTGAACCCATTCTCTCTATCCCCCACCCCCCACCCCCCTGCTCTCTCTCTCACTCTGTTTCTCACTATATAAAAGGGATGCATCGAAATCTACATTTTTGGACAAAGCTGAACAAAATGAAACATTTGCCAGAATACTAAACACAGTTCTTTATTTTTATACATTATTATAAAATTATTAACTAAACTATTCCCCAAAATAAGTCTTGTAGTTAGTCAGGAATTAATGTCTGTATATGAGTTTCATTGATTATTCTTTTATATTTGTATATAAAACTAATATTAGAAAAATGACACAATAATATATGAATATTTATGAAGATGGATGCATGTGACATTATTACTAATATTTAATAAAATGATGAAAATGTGTAAAATGAATGATGTAAGTCACATGGATGTTTTGTGTGTTTAATGTGAGTGTCATTGGCTACAGACATTGAAACACTTCACATTTCTTCTGCTAATTGTGAGACGCTCCCTAACACTGCAGCCACCAGAGCACAAACACAAAGCTAAGCGGCTGCATTCTGACTTCATCATAACAAGTGTAGTTTAGTAAAGGTTGTGCTTATAGTTTGTTGTCTTCTTCCATTTCACCACCAAATTGGAACTGTAGGTAAATCTGTGTTTTGTTGGGGAGGAAAACCAGAATTCTTAATGTCCAAAAAGGTATCACTGTCTCAATGTTCGGTATAAATATATAAAGGTATATGTATATGTATATGTATATATATATATATATATATATATATAAAGTTTTTATTACTGCTAGTCATACGACAAAATAGAACATGACTTTTGTCCAGGTTTCAAGCAAATTCCACTTTGGATATATTCAGCAGTAAATGTGATCTTATGATGGCATCATTGTCTTGATGTTATCCTTAACTATTTTTTTCTGGAAAATAATGGATTCAAGAGGTTCAGTATCATTTGTCATTACTTGTGCTGGTTATCAGTTTTTGAGGAAGGTGGTCGGGTGTTAATTTAATCCATTGTATTCTAGGTTATACATCTGAATTTCCTATTAGAATTATGCTACCATTTGCATTATCATCAGCGCATGTATTAGATTACCAAACTGTATTTCTCAGGAATTACATTTAGAACAAATGTCACTTCTGTTTGAGCCTGTGTGGGTTGGAGAAATGGAGCGCTATTGAACCTGTGTTGACTGTGTGATCTTCATGACTCATTAATGCATGTAGCTGTGATGTCATAACTCATAAAACAGCAGTGTGGATGCTGATATCAGGTTATTAAAATGTTCATTTGTACATAATTCAGGCTAGTTTTCCTGCAATTATTCTCTTCCCCCTTTTCCTTTAAACTTGACTGAGGCTGTTGTAGTAACTGAGACTCTTAGGAAATGAGCACTAAGCATTATGATGATTCCAGATGTACATCAGCTCATTGAGACCAGTGAGAGCACTAGTGCTGTATCCATGTTCAGCCTTTAACCTCTGTACATTGAATGATAATACAACATTGGTGAGTTGGTTTCTATCGGGTTCTCCAGAGGCAGATGTAGCAACAGCAGTGCAGTAAGCTCAGAAAATGCTCAGTATGTGTCCTCACAGCCTGCTTGTTCTCTCATTGCCTTGTCAGCTAGAACTTAGTCGCCTTGGAAACGCTGAATCACTCCAGGCTTAGCACCCAAACAATGCTGGCACCCTACATGTGGCAGTCAGGGGCTACGATGCAATCTGTGCCGGCCATTTTATACTCCATTAAAACCTTCAATCTAGCGAGTGATATTGCTGTCTTGCTGTGAGAAATATTTCCTGATTGTCTTCTGGTGTTTCAGAAGCAGTAAGAAAATGAGCTCAAGGTTTCATACTTTTTCAAAGTAAATTGACTACTGTCCTCCCAAGAACACTGAGTTTATGTACTTTTCTAGTGACTTTCTGATATTTTGGAATTTGATTAGACTATGGCAGGTTTCAAAGGCAAAACATTAGCAAGGCAAGTATAATTAATATGTAATAAACATTCAGTGTAAAATGAGAAGTGCAAGAATCTGCTTTATCTTGTGTTTATGGAACATGTTTGCCTGCCATTTTGTGTTTAAATCGATGTTCTTCATTGAGACCTTAGACCATTCATGCCATTGGTTGTATATATGAGCTCTGCAGTGCTGTTGTACATTGTTCCATTGCAGTTTTGCATAGATTATCACAGTTATCACATTGGTATTATACAAATGACATGATGCTGCTGTCTCTTAAGGGATTAAACAGGTGCTGTGTGTCTTCCTCCTCCTCCTCCTCCTCTTCCTCCTTCTTCTTCTATACTGTCCCACATTCTTTCTGTGTCCCTCATAACTTGTACTAGACTAGCTCTACCAAACTGTAGAGAGGTGGCAGCCATGTTTTTCTCTTTTCCAGCTCAGGGCTGAGTGGAAAAACCCCAGTGCAGTCACGTGATGTGTGTATGTGTGCGCATGCACAAGAGAGTGAATGATGTTCTCTGAGAGAAACATTGTGTATGTGTGCTTTTGGTTCCTTACTGCTCTAATGGCAAGATATTGACTTTCTTTTACCAGTTTTATATATTGTTAAGATATAAGGTATAGATGTATATAATTAGATATATTTTAATAATTATGCTGGCAATACTCATCTACATTGCTGTACATTAGTCTGTGACTGCAGTATTCCAGGTCATTTAGAATTGGGCTTTTATCCTAGATCATCTCATCCAGAGCATCCCTGTAACTAAATAATAGATAGCGTTTGTATAGACTGTAGAGGTAAGAAATATTTAAGAGGTGAATGTGAACCACCTATTGTCAATTAGCTTGACTTTTTACTAGATTTTAAAGTCAATTTTAACACTTTCCTCCCCAGCTCAGTTAAATGATGGTGTACCTCAAGGCTCTGTCCTGGGCCCTGTCCTATTAATACTTTATCTGACACCTTTGGGTAAAATTTTTCAGAAGTTGTTATGCAGATGACACAGAGCTGTACCTTCCACTCAAACCAGGGTACAATCATTCCTTGTGCAAGCTCTTTGATTGTATGAAGGAGGTCCGACATTGGCTATCCAGCAACTTCCTCCAGTTAAAGGATAAAAAAACGGAGTTAGTTATCTTCGGTCCATCACCCAGTAATGAACTAATTGGTAATTTGAAATTCCTTTTCCTCAATTTGTCCCCCTACATTAAAAACCTAGGCATCATCTTTAATTCCTCTCTTAAATTTGACATTAATTCTGTTGTCAAAAGTACTTTTATATCAGTTAAGGAGAATTGCAAAAAATAAAAAATTATCATTTGCAGACTTTGAAACCGTCATTCACGCTTTTATTAGAACATGCTTAGATGACTGTAATTCAGTCTACATGGGTGTTTGTTCATCATCATTGGCCCGATTGCAGCTTGTTCAAAATGCCGCTGTCAGACTGCTTACTGGTACAAAAAAATGGGAACTCTGAGGTCCTCAGAAATCTCGTTTCTTCATGCCATGGTACACTTTTACAAACATGTGTTGTGAAGTGCAGACCTTGATAGATCCCTGTTCTTTAAATAAAACAGGGTCACCACTCGCACTTGATTGTCATCCCACTGATTGTAAAAGCATGACTCTAATTTCGCCTTCAAATTAACTGCTAATCCTAGAGGTTCACATACTTTGGCCTCTCACAAATATGTCATATTGGATCGTTTTCCTCAAGAAATAAATGAACAAGTATAATATTTTTGTCTCGTTTAACTTGATTCTCTTTATCTACTTTTAGGACTTGTATGACACTTTGATGTTTTAGGTCAGGGTCATTGTGCTGAGTTTGAAACATTTCTTGCGGAATTTTTTTTTCTCAGTTGTTTTCAATTAAGTTTAATGGTGTGTGTGTGGCGATGTCTGGATATGCGCATGCGAGACTAGTATCGGGGCTAATCAAGAGTTAGGACTTAGACATGTTATTTAAAACACAAGTAAGATTTTTGCATGGAAATTATTTTTTTATGACTTGAGGATTGTCGTTCTGTGTGCGCGTGTGTGTGTGTGTGTGTGTGTGTGTGTGTGTGTGTGTGTGTGTGTGTGTTAGACACATGTCATAGTTGTTGTAACACTGTGAAAATGCAGGCTAAATAGCTAACTGCAAACCTAGCAGTTAAAAATAACAATCTATGACTGAGATAGGAAGTCTATAAATACCTTTTTTGGGAGTTAGTCTTTTAAAAGACTGTTTTTTTAATGTGTAAGCATTTAGATGGATAGATCTATTATATAGTAATACTGATGTCATGTTGGTTCAGAATACTTTTATACGTTTTAATTAGTGGATTTTAAATGAAACTATGTGGTTGATTTGTTTGTGCATTATAATAATCCAATCGCTTACATTTCAAATATGTGACCCCGCCAGGGAAAACCAGGTCAAAGTCATTCTTTTTTTTCCAAAAATTTTTTTTTTTAAATAACATTTTTGTGAATTTAAATTTAGTTTTTGATCAAAATATGTACTCTGATAGATATCAGAGACTATTATCTTTTATTTACAGCAATAATACCAAGTGGCTAAGTTTTGTCGCTAATGTGAGTGACATGATATTGACACGATATCTCAATAAGTTGCCCAGTGACTTTGGCCTGGTTTTCCCTGGTGGGGTCACATATGGGTGGACATTTGCTGTATCTTATGTCGATGAGTCTGGGATGTTTTGTGTTTTTTTTTTTTCCCCCGCCCCCTGTCCTGTATTCGCAGGCCCGCGGAGGGGGGCGACACCACTGTTTTAGGTCATATTTATGCCAAAATATAGAAAATTAGAACACAGACTTTCAAGCACCACTGCATGTGTTTTCAATTTTTTTGGTATAATTTATACATAATTTTAAAAAAAATTAGTATGTCGTGCTGCAGTGTTTTGTTGTTAGTGTAATTTTCATATTGCATAGTAATTGTGGTAAAGGCAGAGTGATGAGGTTAGTGTAAAATTGACCATCTGGATTTTATTTTTCATGTTTTGGCATTAAGCGGACACTTATCCCATGCAACTTACAGTTTGTCATGTTATATTTGTAGCGTCTTATTAATATAATGTGGTGCACATGCCCATCTTTTGGACTGACCTCAAGTCTCCCATGAGGAGGCATCATTTTTACCCACTATACTATACAACCTGCTACTTTTTCATTGTAGTATTTTACAGAATACTGCAGCAAATAAATGAAGTCTTAACAAATAATTTAATTTAATTCCAGTAATTCAGTTGTCAGTCTGTTTTAATTTCATGATGTTGAATCAGTAGTTTGTTTGCATGATGTCATATGTAGTTTACTTTGAGTTTAAGATACTGTAAAAAAAGATGGTTGCTGCTTTGTTTGATTTTTTTTAATTTAAAAAATGTTGCATATTTCCATTATAAATAGTATATATGACCATGAAAATCATTGAATATTAATATCGCATCAAGTCCCATAGTGGTGTTTGTGTGAATGTGGTGATTTATGAAATAAATATTTAGTTTTTCAACAGGCCATAAATGAGTTTCTGCGTTACTAGAGGCTGTTGCTGCAGTAATGCTTTGTACTGGCTCCACTGATCTCAGGCCTTTTTTACTACTTATACTTAACATTTACCTGTTTTGTGTCTGTAGAGGGTCTCAGTAAAAAAAACTCTGATCTTCAACTGCATCATGAAAATTAACACAATACCGCTTCCCCACCATTTTTTTTCTGTATATCCATATGCTCTCTGATCTTAGTTTCACCATGTATGTCCAGAAAGTGTGTTTTTTTTTTTTTTTTTTTTTTTTTTTTTTTTAAATCTTTAGCATTGAATCCTTGAGTGTAAGCCTGTACCTACGATCTTAGTTTGAGCCACCAAGAATAAAATGTATTTAAATTTTTGAATAACCAATACTTAAGAAAAACTAACTGTGCAACCTCTTTCCCAAGTTCTTTGGTTATGTTCATTCCCAACATGTCAATATATATGTTATATATGCCATTGTTTATTTTTTAGTGACCTTTAATTTGCAAAGTTATTGACAGCTGATTTAGACAACATTAAAAGCACAGAGGTACTCTGGTAATTATAAGTACACCTAAGTCCATCTTTTTACTGTTTATATAGTAGGTGAAATGCTCAGATCAGTAAACTAAATAAATAAAATTATTAAACTAATGAAATAATAATAATAATAATAAAAGACTCAAGGTGGCCTTCATAGTAATGGTAAATATGTGTATATATTGAGTATGGCTTAGTCATAATTAGGGCTGCCCCATCATTTTAAACTGGAATCTCTAGCATTATAAAAATTAACAAAAAAACATGGTTTATTAATAGCAGGAATAAATTCACGTGGCTTTGACTTATACTAAGAATAAGAGTGTAAGTGATATGCACATACATTCTTATTATTGAACATGTAATAATGACTTGTTTTAAATATTCCTTCCTAAAGCAGTTGGGACACTGTAAAATGTAAAAAGAAAGAGAATGCATTGATTTGCATAGACTCACTTGCATAGATATTTTATTCACAGTAGTACATAGAACACATATCAGATGTTAAGTCAGACATTTGACCATTTCATGAAAAAAACATTAACTCATTTAGATTTTGATGGCAGCATCATACATCTCAAAAGACATGCAATAAAACTCTAGAAAGATTTGTGGGAACACTTCTAGAAATCATTGTCTATGAACACAGTTTGCCATGCAATCCACAAATGCAAGAGATATGGAAACAGGATTTAGAAATGCCAGCATCTTCCCTGATGAATCAAAATTTGAAATTCTCTTTGAAAACCATATAGATGTTATGGCCTGCAGACTCGATATTAGATGGACCATCCAGCTTATCTACACAAACAATCCTGCTCTGTGATGGTGTGGGGTTGTTTGACTATTGATAAAAAAGAGGGGATACTATACAATGGTAAACATGACCATGTCCCAACTTTTTTGAGATGCTTTGCTGCCATCAATTTCGAAATGAGTTAATATTTCTATGAAATGTTAAAGAGCCTCACTATGTGTTCTGTGTTCTATTGTGAATAAAATGAGAATTGCAAATCATTGCATTGTTTTTATTTACATTTTACACAGCATCCCATTGTTTTTTTAATTGTGATTATAGTCAAGTTAAGCCTGTAAGGCATACTTCAATTTTTTTTTAATGTGAACACGCCTTTTCTTAGTGTGTACTAAATAAATACTCATAACCCATGCTTTAATTGTTCAGTCTTGAGTATCTAGCTTTGCATTTGGTTTGGGAAGGTTTTAGCATCATGGTGATGAAATTGAATTTTCTGTGTTTATACCATGCTTGTCCACTGGCTGGCAGTGTAGTCCTACCTATATACTGTTGCTGCTCTTTGGACACTTACATTATGAGCTCCAAGTGATCTTACTCAGCATACAATACAATATACAGTCATGGCCGAAAGTGTTGGCACCCCTGAGTTTTTTCCAGAAAATGAAGTATTTCTCCCAGAAAATTATTGCAATTACACATGTTTTGTTATACACATGTTTATTTCCTTTGTGTGTATTGGAACAACACAATAAACAGAGGGAAAAAAGGCAAATTTGACATAATTTCACAGAAAACTCCAAAAATGGGCCGGACAAAATTATTGGCACTGTTCAGAGGTGGTTGGGTTTCAGCCTTTCTTACCTTGGCCATGTCTCTGAGCATTGAACATCTTGTACTTCTTGGTACTCCAGGAAGATTGCAGTTCTGGAACATGACAGAACTGGAAGATAATGGGTTCTTGGTAGCTTCATGCTTGATTCTTCTCAAATCCCTGACAGTTAATTTACTTTTTTTTTTCTCAACACGTTTCTTGCGACCCTGTTGACTATTTGCAACAAAACGTTTGATGGTTCTGTGATCACGCCCCAATATCTTAGCAGTTTCAAGAGTGCTACATCCCTCTGAGAGACTTTTGGTAATTTTTGACTTTTCAGAGTCAGTTAAATCTCTTTTTTGGCCGATTTTGCTTAAAGAAAAAAACTGCCTAATAATTGTGCACACCTTGAAATAGGGTGTTGATGTCCTTAGGCCAAACCCTCCCTCATTACACAGACACACATCACCTGCTATGCTTAAATCCATTATGCATTCAAGTTTATCCAACTTGGAGTTACAAAATATGCCTCAAAATGATGATAAGGTCAAAATACTCACTTGCCTAATAATTGTGCACACAGTGTATATATGGTCTTGTTTGGTTCTGATGAAGGAAATGCTCTTTTCCAGGACATTCTATTTTTAAAGAATTTGCAAGAGTCAGGAGTCGTATCACGTGACAAGACTGCTTATGTGTATATCCATCTTACATAGTCTTATAAAGGTGAAGAGAGATATTTGTGTATCTTGTTTTATGTTTGCAGCATGTTGCATAACGTACTGTGCATAGCAGTGAGGCTTTGGTGACAGGTTTAGACCATTCTACCGTAATGTTTCATGACTATAGTTCTGAGTGTTAATCTTCTCCTGTATTTGTTTTCTCTCACATCTTCACACTTCTGTCACACATTCATCCCTAGTAATTATATTGCAGTAGCACAGATTTGTTTACTGTGGTGTGAAAAAGTGTTTGCCCCCTTTCTGATTTATTGTTTTTTTTGGCATGTTTGTCACACTTAATGTTGGAACATCAAACCAATTTAAATATTAGTCAAAGACAACACAAGTAAACACAAAATGCTTTTTAAATGAAGGTGTTTATTATTAAACTTAAATCTATAGGTTTAGTTTAAAATAAAATTCATTACTTTATATGAAGATTTATTATTTCTGCTGAAACATTAAGACATTCGAGTTAAAAGAATAGATGATTTGACATTACAATAATCATTTCAATAATTTAGATAAAAAGATAAAGTAAGCTAAACAACGTAAACATGGGTCTCTCTAGGTTGTGGGTGGGTACACTTTCTAGACGTCAGGGTAGAACTGTTGACCATTGATGGATCCGGTTATGATGAATGCTGATTGTTCACATGTGCTTCTGTTTAATTTACCAGCCACCTAAATACTGATACAATGCAATCATTCTCTTTTTTTAATTACAAAATGATAACTTTATTTTAAGTATTAACCTTTAATTGGTAACTTCCATGACAGTCAATTATTACTAAATAATAGTTTAGTCTTTAAGACAATCAAGCTGCTAAACTAACACCACCAACATTCAAAATTGCAATGTATTTAAAGCTACATTCTGCATAGAATGACTGCACCTTTTCGAACTTGATTCAGATAACTCTATAATACTTATTCTTTACCTGGTATTGGCAGATATTGGTATAAATGCTGAATTTGTTGTCTGAAGGGAAAAAGAAAGAATGAATCTTATTCAAACCTGAAACAGATCTAGCCCTAATTTACCACACACATTGTGTCAGTTTATGTTAGTTATAAAGGTCTTTCTATGGGATTGTAGATATTCTTTCTCATTTTTAAGCTTGATATGTTTGAGTGACTGTTGATCAATGGACATTTTTTCTTATTTCCTTACATCCTGTTTAAGTACAGTTGTAGTAAGAGAAGCTACTTGTGTACTTCTTTGGATGATGGGGACTGCTGTGCAGGACACACTTCAGTATATGTACTAAAGTAGCATTTAAAATGAGATGGTGTTTCTTTCACTGTAGCTCCTTGACTATTGATTGCCAGTTGCACAAATATTTTGCATGCATCTGAAAATAGTCTGGCTTTTTGAGGTTGTTGAAAAGGGTAACCGGATTTAACCCCACCACTGCTTTGTGTTTGTTGGCAGAGGGTCTGGGGGTTTTGCTAGGAGGGAGTTAAGCTGATTGTGGAGTCCACATAATCTCACGACTGGAACATCCCTACCTTAATTCGTAGCTTTACTCTACTGTCCTGTTTTGTCTTTTTTTGTTCCATCCTTCTTCATAGTCTCCTCCTCTTTTTCTATTTCTTGTGAACCCATTTGTTACATCAAAGTTTGATTGTTTGTATGAGAAATCTCCTGTTACCTATTTTCCATCTTAGACAGTGTGTCAAAAACACTGTCTCTATAGAGAATTAGTACTTGGGTTGCATCTGTTGCAGTGATGTAAGAATATTTCAGAGGACAATTATCATTAAAGCTCTTTGATTATGAATTTGGTAAACACACTTTGGGCTCAGTAGCATTGTGATTAGTTTGTTTATCTGCAGGCAACATTATTTTGAATGTGTTTTCACATAAATGAGCAATGCATCTCTTAGTCCCATGTGACATAAGAGTTATGTAAGGCAAAGCGTAGACTGCAGTTTTATCTTTTTAAAGACAAGAGTTCCTTCTGGTCCTGTACATTCAGTCAGACACTAGCAGCAACTCTTATGTACCAAGTATAAATTAAATCATGACACTGAACTGTGTACATACATACTTGAAGATTGTGTTGAGAATTCACATGTTCTATACTGACATGAGTAAGCTTTGGACAAATGAGGCTACCGTCTGTTTATATAACATTAATTCTAACTTTGCTGCCATGTTCAGCAGTAGATAGGACCAAACAATTGATTAGATACTTCAGTTAAGTGTTTAAAATGTGTAGTAGTAGTGTATCAGTATTGTGATTGTTTAATGTTAAGCACGGAACATTGTCATGTTGATATTTGATACTTTGTCAGCTACTGTGGCCCATGATTATGGCAAAAAAAAAAAATCACATCACCACCATTGTGTCTGATTCAGTTATATCAGGGCACCCCTGAACCAATGACAACAGCAATAAATAACTTCCCTATGTCCCAGAATAAGCCTTGTAGAATGTGTGGAATATATCTCTGTATTTAAGTTGGTTTCACATCATTAGGTTTAATAACATGAGGGTTTACTTGATTACTTTTATAATTGTACGTAAAACAAATGTTAGAAAAATAAAAATACACATATGTCACATTATTGCTAATGTTTAATAAAAAAAACTCATAAAACAATCATGAAAATAGTTAAAATTAATAATGCTAGCCACATTGATGTTTGTAACACTTAATTGTAATTGTTATGGTAATTGTGAGACAGTCCCTAACACTGCAGCATGTAGCCAGTAATTGTGAGACAGTCCCTAGCACTGCAGTGTGTAGCCAGTAATTGTGAGACAGTCCCAAACACTGCAGCATGTAGCCGGTAATTGTGAGACAGTCCCTAACACTGCAGCGTAAAGTTAGAGCTAACACAAGGCTAAGCTCCTGCGTCACCTGTCATAAGTGAATTTAAATAAATGTTGTGCTTGTAGTTTGTTGTCTTCTTCTATTTCACCACCAAACTGTCGCTGTACTGTGAATCTGTGTTTTGTTAACTGGTGAGGAAACGCAGAATTACGAATATCAAACGAGTGAGTAATGTTAAACTAACTTTAGTGCAGGTTGTGTTTCACGCTGTGCCACTGAAAATGCAGGCTAAATAACTAACTGCACGCCAAGCAGTTACAAATAACTATCTAGGGCTGAGATGGCAAGTCTTTATAAAAACCTTTTGGTGGGGTTAGTCTTTTAAGAGACTGTTTTTTTTGTTTTTGTTTTTTTAACAAATAAGCATTTAAATGGATAACATCAACAACATAAATAAATGTGATGAGAACTAGAATGGCGCTACTGCATGTACTGTCAGACTTTTAAATAGTAGCACTGACGTCACGTCGGTTCAGAATACTGCTGGTTGATTTGTTTCGATGCATTTTAATAATCCACCTGCTTACATTTTAAAAGGGGGGCGGCATTTGTTGCATCTCCTTTGTACTAATAGTCAGTGAGTCCGGGATGTGATTTTTTTTTTTTTTTTTGCGATTTTTTTCCTCGACCCCGTCCTGTGCTTGCGATACCCTGGGAGAGTGTCCACGCCCCCTCGGTTGAGAACCACTTCTCTAAGAGAAAGAACCAGCACCGAAATAATATGGTTGTTCTATTTTCATTGATGAAAGTATTCTGAAGTGTAAACATTAGTACTGTTTTAATCCTAAGCTGTCCTGTTAGAGGTTGACAGCATCGTGTTACTCATACCTAGTTTGCTTTTCTCATGTAAATGCTTCATGTCGCTTACATAAGGACTGGCAGGGTTGTGCGGGGTATGATTTAATGATACCCGCCATTTTGTTTTTGTTCTACAACTGTGTGTCTGCAGTAGTGAATGAGAGGTCTCAAAACCTGTTTTGCAGTGTTTTCTTGAAATGCTCTCTAGGTTTAGTTTCTCATTAAATGCCTTTGATTGCATAATTTTGGATAATACTTGGGATTGAAGTGGTTTGCTGGAATGTTCATTTCTGTGTGATATTTGGATGTTTTTTCTCCATCATATCTGTTGTGTGTTTGTACTGTTACTCCAGGCCATTGCTGTGTAAGAGCATTTCTGACTAAATGCCAGCTTCTACTGTCGTCATTTGGTGTAAAGCAAGTTATATAAGCTAAACCCTCACTGCTCATTCAACCCAGTCATTATAGAGCAGTGCATCCCTCTGCAGCATTGATTTCTCAAAGGAAGATTTAAGATTTAACAATAACCAGCGTCACCCCACAATAGTCCATAAGAAGTCACCATAAACTGTCACTTACAGAACACCTACCCAGCTTCAGTTTGTACATTCATGTGTACAGAGACACACAGTACACACATTTTTAGTTATATGGTGTATTACAGCAGATTTAGTCATGCAGAACAAATGTCCCCACTGTGCATAACAATCAGGATTTCACTTCCATCTCACTGGGAGGTGAAGAGATGGTTAGTATTTGATTGATTAGATTGACTAAAGGCTGTTGGAGATGGTAGTGCTGCAGGGTGATTGGTGCAGACCGTTGGTGTGGTTATGATCTGTCACAAATTGTCCATGTGCTCATATGTCAGGTAGAGAATCTGACTACGATCTGCCTCAATAGTCTTCATTCCCAGTCAATTCACTACAGACTGGCAACATCACATTTGGTATCTACTAGTGCTGGAAGATATGGCCAAAATTTATATTGCGATAAATTCATTAATTTTGTTCGATAAGATATATAATTTTGATATCAATATAAATAATTTGAAGGCGTCAGAAAAACTGCTTAGAATCCCTAAAATGGAAGTCTGTGCCTACTAATGTCAGAAAATGTAATTGAAGTCTTTGAAACCTCCTACAATAACTATATAATACTTTTACAAAATTGCATATAGCCTTCATAGGCAAACAAGGAAGCTGATATGCCAATCAAATATAGCTTTATCAATATAAATAACTTTAAATGAACTTTAATTTACATTACAGGCCAAGTGCTTCAGACACTTAACTTAAAATCCTTCGTATACAGGTGCTGGTCATAAAATTAGAATATCATGAAAAAGTTGATTTATTTCAGTAATTTGATTCAAAAAGTGAAGCTTGTATATTATATTTATTCATTACACACAGACTGATATATTTCACATGTTTGTTTGTTTTTTTTAATGATTATAACAACTAATAAATTCCAAATTCAGTATCTCAGAAAATTAGAATATTACTTAAGAGCAATACAAAAAAAGATTTTTAGAAATGTTGGCCAAATGAAAAGTATGAAGATGAAAAGTATGAGCATGTACAGCACTCAGTGTTTATTTGGGGCTCCTTTGGCCTGGAATACTGCAGCAGTGCGGAGTGGCATGGAGTCCATCAGTCTGTGGCACTGCTCAGGTGTTATGAGAGCCCAGGTTGCTCCGATAGTGGCCTTCAGCTCTTCTGAACTGTTGGGTCTTCCTCTTCACAATAGCCCATAGATTTTCTGTGGGGTTAAGATCAGGCCAGTTTGCTGGCCAGTTAAGAACAGAGATGGTCCTTAAACCAGGTACTGGTAGCTTTGGCACTGTGTGCAGGTGTGAACGCAGTTGTTAGAGGGGTCTGAAAACTTCAAAGACAAAATCGCCAAGTTGGCAACAGTGGAGCTTAGCTTAGCCTAGCATATCTGCCTGTTTGGTGCTTGAATGCATTGAACTGACTGCAGCGTCCTGTAAAAACGCCTGACAGTAACCGATGCTGTCATATCGAAATACCTCAAAAATTATATCACTGTTATTGAAATATTTCTTATCGCGATAAATATCGATATCAAATTATTGTCCAGGCCTAGTATTTACTCAACTAACTATTCACATTTTGTTGTTTATCCTCAAATCCCTTGACTCTGTTTTGTTCAGCTGCAACAGCCTCCCACTGCCCAGAAATTGTTTTTTGAGGGGCCCTCATCCCTCTCTGTCCCCCACCCCTTATCCCATCCCCCTGACCCAGATCATGAGTGAACAAAAAAAAGTCTCATATTTTGCCCAAAGTGTTCTTAAAAGGTATCTACTTTCTGGGGGGATGGAATTTTTAATGTTAACAGTCCCATTTTTGTAGAAGAAATTTGGGATTTTGTGAAGGGGATTGGTGCTTCTTGGGATGTTTGAGCTCAGTGACTGCCTCGACCTACTAAGGCATTCACAATGTGACAAATTATTCCTTATTTTACTTTATTCCATCTAGCTGCTGGTGACATTATTTGTGCATTTTATATTTGTTTTTCTGTGCTTTATTTTTTGCCATCTGCTGTCAGAGAAATTAGATGATATTGGAGAGATGCTTGTGTTAGTGTGTGTTCAAATTATGTGTGATGCATGCACTTTTTTTTTTTTTTTTTTTTTTTTTCTTGTGTGTGATTG
>BRDA01013950.1:29744-42056 GCA_036984385.1 Crenuchus spilurus
GCTGTGTGATGCTCGTGCACATGAAGGGGAGTCGGTGCTATTTTTTGAGCGGGTTCAATTTCAGACGATGGAGATTTGTGTTTTAGCAGCGCTCCATGTTTACGTGCCACAAGTTTTTATCAGTGACTGTGTTGGTTCTGAAAGTTGAGAGAAACGCCTCTAAAGCAGAAGGTTCTCGTAGCTCTGTAGACAGAGGAGGAGTGAGCGCGGCGAGCGCAGCGTCCAGTACGGAAGTAGGTCCGCCCGACCATCAGTCTGTGTCACAATCCAAACCGAGCGAATGTTTCACTGAACGTTTTCGCTGTAATTATTTGCGGGAGTTTCCGGCATTATTAAGGCTAAAATTGCGGAAATTAAAGAAATAGTCCGCAATCCCGCACTGAAATTCAGGCCCTGACAGCAGTAAAGGTGACTACTTTATAGTGACTACTACTAACGTGCACATTAGCAACACATGCTAATATTTGTAATATATAATGCTAGGGTGGAGAGGACAAATAAACAGAACTTAAGGTGGTGTGTCGCCGCCGTCTTGACGAAGCGCTCCGGGATGCTTGCGCTTCAGGTGCTCGTGCATAGCAGTCGTGCTGCTGTGATAAGCCATCTAGATTTGGCAAAGCTTACATTGTTCGGTCTCTGTCCAAAATACTCCCAAACTTAAGATGCCCATGTGCGAGTTTTTTAGCCACAGCCTGCTCCCTCGAGAAATCCATGTTTTTAGTGGGTGTGGCCATCTTGGAAACGCGTCGACGCACATTTTTGCAAATCGACATATTTTTGTAGTCGATTACGTCGATTATGTCGACGCGTCGCCCCACCACTAGTATGTATATGTGTATGTATATGTATGTATGTATATGTGTATATATTGTTTGTACCTGATATCCATATGTTGTGTAATATTTATGCAAGCCCAGCAGCTGAGTGTGAATAACTGCAGTGTTCAGCACTTATGGAGTGCTTCATATTGTATTAATACAATTGCTTAAAGTGCAAAAATGAAATTAATATAACATTTCTGTCTGGTGAATGTTACACTATTTCAGGGCTCGAAGGCATTTTTATTAGTGCAGATTATTTAAATGCAGTGAAAAACATGATACACTTTGTAAACGTTCAGATTTGCTCATTTCTGGATCATTACTATCCAGCAGTAGAGACAGTTGGACTCATTTTTGTTTCCAGGGATGATGATGTGTACTCTGTACTAAATTGTCTCTTTTACTCTCTCTGGCAGGACCTAGTAAAGAGCCACCTCATGTACGCGGTGCGTGAGGAAGTCGAGGTGCTGAAGGAGCAGATAAAGGAGCTGATAGAGCGCAACTCGCAGCTGGAGCAGGAGAACAACTTGCTGAAAAACCTGGCCAGTCCTGAGCAGCTTGCTCAGTTCCAGGCACAGGTGCAGACTAGTTCTCCCACCTCTGGCGCCCAGCCAGCGACCCTGGCAACTCTGACTGGCCCTCCACAGAGTCTGCCCCCCAGCCAGGGCATGGGCCCCCCCATCTAACTACGTCCTAGTGGAGCAGTGGATGGCTGCTGGGTTAAACTGACAGAAGAATACAAAAGAGCCTGAAACTATACTGTGAACGCACTCGAGCAGAAAGAATGGTAAACATGCCACAGTTGCAGATTAATGTCTATGGGGACATTAAAAAAACATGGACGTTGTCGATTCTTGGGTTTTTTGTTTTTTGCACATTTTAAATTCACATATGACGTCTGCGTGTTGTGTGCTGAGAGCCATCTCTCAAGAGCTTTACATGCCTGAGACAATCAATTCTGATGACAAATGACTGCAAGTGGACTTGTACCGAAACCACAGATCACAGGGAGGAGAGGATAAATAAAATCCCTTAAGTATGGGCCTGATGAATCACAACCCGCATGCTCAAGGGGCTTTTTTTTTCACAAAGTATTTTTTATATCAGCAGTGACTGGGAAACCTGCTATTGTTGCCACATTATCCCTTTTTGTGATGTATGTTTATTTTTTTTGTCTCTCTTGCCATTCTTGTTTAACTTTCTTCCTAGCTGTGTTAAATAAAAAAGAACAAGCACTTTGAAAGGTGACTAACATGAAGAAAGGAAAAATGGACCATCTTGTCCCAGACCTTCATCTGGAATGGAGGTTCAACAGGGGCTTTGGGAGTCTTTCTTTTGGGTAGGTTTTTTGGGGGAGCAGTTTAGCAGAATTAGCTATGCCTCAGTGTTCAGACTTGGATCATGTCATTCTTGCCCTTTTATAACTTGTGGCTCATGTTTCCTTAAGCAGGGAAACACAGTGATTGAATTGTGTGACATAGGTGTCTGTGTTCTGGAGACTGTCTGATGGGTTGGGGAAGGTCCACTAAAGAGGTAGTGAACTTTCTATGGTTTATTTGTGTGTAATATAAATGTATGTTAACTGTAATATAAGTAGCAGGGAGGAAATGACTCTGCAGCTTGTATGGCTCAAGTACAAGCTGAACTATCACACTTCAGACAGAGTACACCAGATTTGCCTCAGTCATCATAAACCTTGTATTTTGTTGTATAGACTCGGAAATCCTGATGAGTTGTCTTAAGTTATTTCAGTGGGAATCTTTGCATCATTGGAAAACGTTTTTTTTTTTTTTTTTTGCCTTACATTCATGCACTCTGGATGTACTACAAGCAGTCTGGCCAACACAAATCTTACAGGTTATGACCCATAAGTGTCAAATATTTCCTTGAAATTCATGCATGTTCCCTCTTCAAAAACACGTGAAAAATGTGACGTAATACAATTGCACTAAACAGTTGCACCTCAACTTTAATAAAATGGGGGAAAAAGTACTGGTTTCTTGTAGAATTATTACTTTTTAAGACATTGCATGTGCTATTTCATGGTAGGGACTGAGTAGTGGGCATGATTAATGCAAATGGTGGATATATAAACATTTCTGGTTGTTAGGGGTTTGCTTAGCACTCATGAACTCCTGAAGTTCTCATTAATTTCTTCCTCCAGTATGCTGCTGGATTTAGACATGTGCAAAGTGTGTTGTGAAGACTATGGGAAAGAGGCTCAGGTTCTTTTTAGTTTTTTTTTCTAGAAAGTAGAAAACATTGAAAAATAAAAGTACCAGAAAAGTTTATTTGAAGCAACAATATGACAATAAGCACTTGTTGGATAAAGCACCACTGGTGTAAAATAACCAAGAGTTTAAACATGAACCTAGAACTGTATGTCCAAAGACATTTTTAGCATGAGTTTGTTTGTTTATTCTAGTGTTACAAGCCTTTAAAACGGCTTTAAAAATAACATCAAATGCAGCCAATGAATGCTAAAATCATGTTAGAATTCAAATGTACATTTTGGCATTCATGATGATCCTTTTACCTTTACTTAAGAAACTAGCTGTTAAAGGCACTGTGCACAAAATAAATTCAACACTTTCTGTCAAATTCAGTGAATGTTTCCTCATGGTACGCTAGCTCTCTGGTCTGTTTGTGTGCTGGTAAAGTCTGGTGTTAGTACTCGGGCCTTTCTCTAAGTGGGAAACAAAGTGGCTCAAGTAAATAATGTACAACACTATTCCAGCCGATCCGCAACAGAGGGAATTGGTGCTCATGCCCATGATGGGAGAGGGGTAGGGGAAGGGGAGGGTTGAAGACCTATTTAAATATTGTTGAGGTGGGGATATGTTGATGATGACAGGTGAGGAACAATGACTTATTTTTGCTGTTTAACATTTCTGAACATTTAGATAATCAGAACTGGTTTGTTTAGCAGCAGCAGCTATAATTTGCTAATTGTTTACTAACCTTGCTAACACTAATTCCTTACCATGACGTTGTTCTGTATATTTCTGGCCCACCAGTTCAATGTCTTAACCTTGGCAATGATGTGCTTGAAATTGGGGGGTGGAGCTTCTGAAAGGAGGAGTATGTTTGTTTTGCCATTGAGTTTAAATGGCAACCCTTTGAAGAATGATATACAGAATCTTTCACCAGTGCAGAACAAACTGATGTGCTGTTATTTTATCAATATAATTATATTGATTATCTTGAGTAATTCAGCTGTTTGTGTAGTAGTAGTGTAAATCATGTGGTGGGATTTTTTTGGACTATGTAATTATTATTACTCTTCAAACATCCATCCTTTGCTGTCTCATGCCACACTCCTCCCTCCATTCAGTTCCTGGTTGATCCGTCTGAGCCGTCCCTCTCTGGAAGAGACACAGCACAGCAGGATTCTAATCTGATCCAGCTGGTCTTAACTTTCCAAAGCTCAACTTGTTTGTTTTCTTACACCACAATCAGTGTCTGTAGTATAACACTGCAAGTGTGCAAGTGATACAGATGGGAATGGGGGTGTGTTTTAATGTGATGCTATCTGGATGGTATGGTTTAAGAGCATACCTGTCAGTACTGGTCTGCACCCTTTCTGTATTTTTGAAAAATGCACTTTAGGGGGTGAATGGCAAGTGTTTGAAGGTGGGGCAGTTGTCAGAAATGGAAAGGGGAGGGACAGAGATAAAGGCAGGAGGTCACGATTAGTCACTGTGCTTATTAGCCTCAAGCTAAAGATGGAGATCGATCAAACAGCTAACATTAATGATGAATCTCAGAGCAATTTAAATGTATGCTCAAAAGTATGAAAAATTTAAATTCAACCTTAAATTAAAATGAAAACTATTTAACCCCTTACTGCCTGCTAGTCTCACTCTCAGCAAATGTGAAAAATGCATATTATGTGGTGTAGAACAGTGAAGGGAGGGAAGACAATGAAATGGTGGTATAGCGCACATAACAAAAACAAATGCTAAACAGGACTTTTAAGAAGATTTTAAGTTCAGTAATCAATAAATGCTAAACTATGAGTTTAGCATCACCACACCTGAAAAATATTAAAACCGTGTTAGCTCATTAGAGCAGAACAGATGTTAATGTTAGCTCACAAGCTAACACTTCCACACAATAAAACAGATTTTCATTCTGCACTTCTGTCAGAACTGCACATAATTTGACTGGAATTAAATCCTCTTTGGTTCTCTGTGGTGTGTGGCCAGGACAGAATAGAACCGATTATATTCCTAGCGCTAGCTTAGCTAACAGAGTAAAGACTCCAAACACATCAGTAACTGTTGAATTCATGCAAACTGCTCCACTGCTCCACTAACTCCACATGAGTTAGTAATGTTAAGTGTGGAGTACAAGAGAAACAAAAAGACAGAACATAACATCTTTATTAGCCTAGATGTTTTAATCTGCAAGCTAAGCTAATGCTAACACTCAAACTAGTTAGCCCTCAGGATAAAGTTTTACCCTTTTTCTAAAGTTCTGTGAGTAATCTTGCTTATTTTGTAAATTTTAAATAAGTTTAAACTGCAAAGGCAGTCTTTTATCTGCAAGGTGCACTAAGGATTAGCCAGTAGCTAACAAAACCCTAGCTAACACTAATTCTACCGCATTTTGACTTTGGGGACATTGATAATTGAAAGATTACAGCCCACTTAAACATAACATGCTCTATGCAAGGTCTGTGACATGTTTCCATTATACGTTATGCTCAAAAACAAGAACGAGGTTTTATCAGAACATTGTTCTGGCCCACTGTGTTCAAAATCAGCAGGTAGAACTTTTCATTTGTTCCCACTGGAAGAGGAGATCAGAGAAAAATAAGTAAATAAATGAAATAATTGATAACCTCCAAATCACCAGACAGATAAAAGTAGTGTCCATTTCATTACCAACTACTTTATAGAGGAAACAGAGGAGACGACTAAAACTGGATCTGTTCTGACCTGGTTTCAGTGGAACTGGTGAAGTACAGCCGAGAGCGTGTGTGTTGGTACTGACAGGCCTGTGATATAGAGGAACATATCATGAACATGACTTTGAGATGACTATTGTTCACTTTCTGAAGCTACAGGTCTGGATTTGGTGCTAACGTGGAGCTTGTGAAGGAGGTACAAGACCTAGAATAACAGACTAAACTACAAAACCACTTTGACCTTCAGTGATTTGCAGGGTCTGATGAGGACTATTTAGAACAAACAGTATCTCCATCCATACAGATGCTTTATATACAGCTTGTGCACAGACACCACTGACACACACCTGTCATCACTGGTGATTTGATGACTTGTACTATGATTGTTCTGTCATGTCAGAACAGAAAGTGTTGAATTTTTAGGAAAGGGAGAATAATTTATCGTATAAAATCTTAGTTTATAGCCTTATCTTATCTGCTTGTTGACCTGATTATAAAAACCAGAAGTTGATCTGCTGGTATACGGGAACCCGGAAGACTTACATGCATAGAGTCCACAGAGAGATTGTTTTTGTCACAAATTCAGGGAGTGGCTAAGCTTTAGAGCTGTCAGGGTCTTGGGGAACAGAAACCCTGACTATTCAAAAGGCAATTTTTGAAAAAGTCTGTTTTTGTTGGACAAATCACTTGTGCTACTGGAGTACACAATCAGACTAATGTTGAAATGTGAAAACAGCTCAAAATGTAGTTTCAACTGTGTTATGATCAATGACACTATAACTGACGGACCTATAAAGCCGTGTTCATTTGTTTAAAACAGACATACATGTCTGAGTGAGCTGTATTGACTGATGCCTCTGGGCTCTGCTCTTATTCAGAGACATTTCATTATCAGTACTTTTACTCTTCTTGGTGAAGAACCTGCTTTTAATGAAAGCTGCTGCATGGCTGGTTGTCTCATCTGTGACTCAGAAATGACTTTTAATTCTGTGCCCTTACCGTGATTTACACTTGGCTTGGTTCATTCTGCAAAAACGTGCTTGAAACACATGCAGTTATTTATATATAACAAGAAGCATATGTATGTGAAAACTGAATCCAAAAGCCAAAATAATACATCCATATATTGTCACCACAGCCAGAATGATCTTTATCATTTCTAAAGAGGTGGAATAATCACTTTCTGAGGGAATGCATGTGTGGCCTCAGGGTTGTGTCTTTGAGGAACACATGCCAAGTCTGGAGGCAGTGCACCAAACCGTAGGCTCATGAAGTTGGTGTAAGTGCACATGAGCCGTAATGACCTTTTATCATGAATATGAATTCCACTGCTGTGGAGGAGATGCTGCGTTCATATCCAATAACTCGGAAGTTACAACAACATTAAAATTGACCAGGCCATGCGTTGTCCATCATATATGGAGCAAGACTGAAGACCACTTTTGAATGGACAGAAAGTCAAAAGAAGAGGGTCATTTCATCCTTTTTACCAGACTCTTCTGTAGGTCAGTATATATGAACCACTGTAAACAATCAATCACAGAGAAATAACGACTCAGCTACAGGAATTTGTGTTACAGAAGGAATTGCATTTTCAATTTGATCAACAGCATCTTCTAATTCAGGAGGTCAGGAAACATTCTCACAATGGAAAATCATGTGTACAATAAAGCTGTGTAAGCTATGTAACTATATTTATTACACATGAAGTGAATGAATGAATGAATAAATGTTACTTATATAGCACCTTTCTATATACTCAAGGACGCTTTACAATCATCACACTTCATTTACACACACTCAACCACACACACCGGCGAGAAGTGGCAGCCAATCGCGCACAGTGTACTCTCAACCGGAAGCGACCGTCCACCTGGAGGACTGCATCGAGCACTAGGGGGATCACCCAGGACAGAGTGCCAACCATATCTGGGCATTCATACATACATACACACATACATTCATTCATACACACACCAGGGTAATTTTAGAGTAGCCAATTCACCTGATCTCCATGTTTTTGGACTGTGGAAGGAAACCAGAGTCCCCGGAGGAAACCCACGCAAACACGGGGAGAACATGTAAACTCCACTCAGATGTGGACTCGAACCCAAGACCTCAGCGCTAAGAGGCGAACATGCTAACCAGTAAGCCACCCTGCCGCCCAAGTGATGCCTTTTTTCTAGCCTTTTTGTTTTAATGTTGTTCAGTAAGGCTTATTGTCTGAAATACAGAATCAGACTATTAGAGTATTTCATTTTAACACTCAATTTTGGGTCAATTCAAACAGTATCTACATTAAAACAAAAGACATGTAGTAAAAGGCATTGCATGTAGTAATGTATATAAAATTTAGAACAGAACTTTTTCAGTTATGGAATTTTTCACATTACTGTAATTTTTGGAGCTGCAGTAGTACAGGCCAAAAAGGACACTTGCATAGTTTTGACTTTTATCTGTAAATTAATACAGAAATAAAAAAAATATAGAAATCAAATTGCTGCATATTTATTTTTACACCCTCATGTTTCACTACACGCAACCAATTAAGTGTTCATTGTGTTGAATTATTGCACATCAGGTTGTTTGCAAAGCAGATTATTAATATAATAATGAATAATGTAGAAAATGTCATAATTCTCACTCAGTTATTTAAATAATAAAGAGTGCATTACTGATTGGGATGAGAGGGATACTCTTAACCTTCTTTAAAAATGACTTATGATATTGCAAAATAACTGCTGACATTCAACTATTGTGTTTCTGTTACACAATAGTAATAGTAATAGTAATAATAACAATAGTAATAGTAGAGAGGTATATACATATGTGTACTGTATTGTGATGCCATTACATTTGTACAGCAGAAATGGTGAAGCCAGCAGGGTGGTGTCAGAATGGGAGGGTGACTACCTTGAGCCTTGCCCTTAAAATTAATAAATTTTATATATTAATATAAAATTAAAATAAATTTTATAAAAATTTATAAATTAATAAAAAATTAATAATTAAAAAAAAAAATATATATATATATATATATATATTAATATATTATAATTTAATATATTTTAATCTATTTTAATAGATTAAAATAAATAACAGCAATAACACAGAAAATATTCTTAACCTACTTGCAGTAGTATTAATAGTGTCAGAACAAAACCTTGTATCTCCGTTTTTTAACATTTTTCACTTTTTTGCATCGTGTAAAAATGCCAGCAGGGTTAACACTGTATGTAAGCTGAATGATTTGGATTTACATCTTTTTGCATTGACTTCCATTAAAAGTTTTTTTTCCTTCTCCTGTAAAGTTGCTGTTTTGGAGATAGAAGTGTTGTTCTGACAGCAATGGTATATAAATAACACAATAAGATTGTGTGACTATATGACTAGAAACCCAGGCTTTCCTGCTGTCACACTGATGCACAATAAAAATAAACATCCTGTGTTTCACTCACTCACTTTTTTCTGTCAACCAGTAACTTCATCTCCAAACTCATTTGACCAAAAAAAAGGAAACATCAAAAGTGCAGAGATGATAGATGAGAAAGTGACCATGAGGATAAGAACAGCTAGCAATGGGCTGTTTTCTACAAGAAACCTCTTTTCACCATCAACCAGCATCCTCGCAACATTGGCCTCCATGCACACACACCTTAGAAGACTCATTACTGAAGTAAAGGCAGGCTATAGTGTGCAAAGCAACTCTATTCTGAGAGGATCCATTCCGGTCAGGCAATAAACAAAAGGTACTTATCACAGGCTTTATTAATCATTCTACATATAATCCTAAAACATCCTAAACTGTTTGAGGAAAAGCTCATTTGGTTCTAGATGAAACAATACTGTTGTTGGAAAGACCCAGTCAATCACCAGACCTGAACCCAACAGAACATTTGTTGAAGGAACTGAAGGTTCACAAGAAGACAAAATCTTCCTGATTTGAAGTCAAATATCAATGCCTGCTCACAATGTCATGTGAATACTTAAAATACATGTGCTGGAAAAATATTCATTGAAAAACAAGTGTTGAATACACATTTCCTCCACAGTAAACCCCTGCCATCATTCTGATCTGTTCAGTACACAATTCAGACGCCTCTCTGTGTGCACTGTTATCCACTGTGGAGTTAACATGATGGTCACCTGCTGGCCAGCAGAACAGCCAGGGGCCACTTATTCTTTCATAACGGACTGGTATCCACTGTTAAATGTCTTCATCTTAACTCTGAGGCTGAGTTTGTCCCCAACCCACCATAGATGGAAGAATAAAGTGAGGTATTGCTGGACAAAGTCACTTAAATCAGTTGTTCACACAAGCTTACAGTTTCCAAAACCCACTTCATCACCTGAGCTCCTTTAAGGCTGTGGTCCATGTGAAGCTACAGCTGACTTTCAGTGAGCCAGGAACCACTTAACCGTCCACATGTCTTAATCTACAACAAAATTCATTACATCTACACTGGCTTTCACACCACGTGTACTTGGTTATTCTCAGAAACCGCTCATCCAAACGCTTCTTAAAACTTTTTTAACAAAATGTTGGAGAAGATTACTGAGAGGTTGCTGGCATTAAACACTGGCTCCGGGCAGACACTGTATAAGGAAATATGACCTGGTTAAATAAATGAGCTAAGACTATGTTAACCAGCTAATCATCGTGTTTCAAAAACAACTTTGCCATAAAAACTGATACTGTAGTGCTGCCTCGGACTTGTCTGCAGGCATGTGAGCAGACTAGAGAACCCTGGTGAACACCACTAACCCTGAGAATTATGAAGGATCTTGTTTTTTAGTCATTTGTTGTTGTTCAGTGCTTATTTATGCTACATTATGTGATATGTTTAGCCTATAGAAGACAAGCACCTGATTCAACTCAGCGGGCAGTTAGCATGTTTAATTGTAGTGTCAGAGCAGTGACATCACCAAACTGTGCTGGACACCGGCACTCCAGGACTGGAGTTGAGCACCCCTGCTTTAGACCATAAAAAAGACGGGCTTGGTTCAGGACTGCAAGCTTCTGACCTCCAGGTAGTGAGGCAGTTCAGGACTGTGCAGCAGTTAAGAAAAGTTCAGTGCAAGAGGAAACACAGTGATTATTAAATTATGCTTATACATTAAGTTGCTAACAGCTTTTTAATGTTCCGCACGGTCTCAAAACATGCAGACGTTTTATACTGTAATGCTCTACAACCACCGCTTTGATGGTCAGGTTATCACATGGCCTCTTGTTTACCCCAGCTCTCATCATTTCTATTCATCCAGAGCCAAAAGCGTCGCTTCTCTGCTTCTTCTGAGAGATCCTTTATGACCCTCTTGGCCTTGGCTGATGTGAAGCCAACATCTCTCAGAAAGCGACTGGTTGAGAGGCTCACAAAGCCACTGCAGCCGATTTTGACTGGGTATGTTATTGTTCCCCAGCCTTTCTTTTGGCATTCTGCCACTAGGGCAGCACACCGTTCTTCCTCTCATATGCCTCCTGAAGGCCTTGCTCCCATGGCACAGTCAGTTTGACTAAAAGCACTCGCTTCTCTATTGTTGAGGACTGTTGTTGTACCCTGTTGTGGACAGCTTTGCGTGGCATGTCCCGATGGTACAAAATGAACAACCCACCCCTGCTGGGATGTTGGCTTTTTGTTTGCCAGGAGCCTAATGGTCTCTGTGTTCAGCCAGCATCATACCACTGTATGTTAATTGGTGACAAAATGCTTGTACAGTACACAGGGGCCGTGAGTGTTTTTTATTTTTATTTTTTGGTTGGAGGGGCTGGGGAAATTTGGTGTTACACCCTTGTTGTAGGGGAGACCAGGGACAGCGGTAACACTTTTTAAAATTTTTCCAATATATCAAAATCATTTTCACTGCAATACGAATTTGCTATATTATAAACATCAGTGTGTCAAAATACTGAAACAATGTATTTAAGTGGTTTTATGAAATATGTACAGGTTGTAAAATTCATTTAAATACAGTCACTCCACCGTTACAACCATTCAGAGTACAGGAATGGTTGAACACATGCCAAGGTCAGTTGTAAACATGTCTAAAATATACATAATTAATCAAATACTCAACATGAAAAACATTATTTATCATTCACGTCATTGTGACTATTTATTTTTATTAAAGAGACCTAATGAGGACTTTCTTTTACACTACATGACAAAAAGTGGGGAAGCCGTCAAATTATAATGCATGAAAATTATGTAATGGATAGAACAGCCTAGTGCTGGGTGATAAAACGATAGCGATATGTATCGCAATAGACACGTAATCAATATCAATAGAAAATGCACTCGATAGAACGTTTGATATATTTTTTTTTTCATTGGAATAAACCAGAGCAAAGATTCCGCTTTAAATGCACCCGCTTGTGGAGCAAGGTTGGTTGGTCGGTCCTCTGGTGCCTAGCAACGTATGGAGTGACACGCTAATAGCCAATCACGGAGCACTATCATTCTTAGTTGTGCCACCTCATTATCTCGTGCACGCCCTCTTGTTTGTGTAACTTGAACCGGCATGGTGTGAGACGCATGGTGAAAAGTGGAATATAAGCGCGACGAGCAGCACGACGAGCAG
>BRDA01013951.1:865-30972 GCA_036984385.1 Crenuchus spilurus
AGTTACTTTCCCTGGTAACGAGTTACTTTTATTATAGAGTAATTCAGTTACTAACTAAGTTACTTTTTTGAACAAGTAGTGAGTAGCTATAACTAATTACTTTTTTAAAGTAACGTTCCCAACACTGCCAATGTGGTGGGCTGCTATATCCATGGCGCCCGGGGAGCAGTTGGGGATTAGGTGCCTTGCTCAAGGACACTTCAGTCATGAAATCCCTGGGGATATACTGGTGACCTTCCGGTCATAAGACCAGATCTCTAACCACCAGGCCAAAGATGCCCCCTAAAAATGTTTCAACCAGAATGTCAACCCATGTCCTGTGACACTGACTCACATTATTAACACTGACAATGACCCCTGTGGAGGCACAGCCCCTGCTTAGCTCCTCCACAGCCAGACTGTAGGCAAGATAATCCATTCCAGCTCCCCCAAGGCTCTCTGGTACCTCTACAGCCAACACACCCATTGCTCCAAGTTCCTTAACCTGTAAATAACAAGGTGCATTTAAATTAAGCTCTGTAGGTGAACGTTCCTATAACTTAGGAAACACTTGTTTGAAAACAAAATGTACTAAATGCCTAAAAAGACCCTGTGTACAGTGGAACTGATGTATTTAGATTCTTTACCTGTTTGACTGGAAATGTATGATTTTTGTCCAGCTGTCCAGCAATTGGGGCAAGTTCCTTTTCTGCATAGTCCCGACATGTCTGCCTTAGCATCTGATGAAGTTCGGGTAATTCTGCTAACTGAGTCAAGCTTCGAGCACCGCAACCCACAGCCATGCCCAGGGCTGAAAAAGAGAGATGAAGGAAATGGTCTGGTCTTATAAATAAAGATGGAGGATCATTGGTATAGTCTGGTCTAAAAGTTTTTTTAATTAAGTAATGAATGAGATATAAAGAAATTGATTGAAATTGAAATCTGGTACACCAGCAAAGGGTACGAGCCTTTGCAATAGTCTTCTCATTAATACACTTTGTACAGTATTACGTGAACTAGAATATGTGTTAGAATATAGTAGAATATATGTGTTACATGTAAAGGGGCATTTTTCAAGCCTTTGTTTTAATGTTGATCATAATGGCTTATTACAAAGCCCCTAAGATGACAATAAAAATAATGTGTGGCCACAACTTTTTGGCACCACGTCCCCATGTTTTAGTAAAATCATAAGATAAGATAATCCTTTTAGCCGAACAGTGAGGAAGTGAAGTTCTTTGTAATAGACATAGGTATTAAAAGAGACTCTTAGTAATTACTATAAACATAAATAATACAATACAAAAAATATTATAAACTTATCAAAAACTCTGAAGAATATTTACTAAATGTACATGACTGTTGTACATGGAATATTGCACATAATGCTGTATAAATATCACAGTAGGTCCCACAATTTAGTATGGCATGGCTGCACCTGAAATTATCTCATTCCCATACATTACTAAGATGTGGTCACAAAATAGGATCTCGTTCTCATGCCTTACTAAGTCGTGGAAATATTTTTATTTACACAGGATGTCACCTTGAGTGCTTATGATATTCACTGTTTGATGCATGACTGTAAACCTCTCTGAAATGTGAATGATTTTGGTCAGTAGGTGAAAGGTCATTTGGCTCCATACAGGAATTTAAGATGAGAACACAAGAATACCAAGTCACTCAATGTTATATAGTGTTAGATGAGAGCCATGCTTGTTTATATCCATGATTTAGATGTATTTACTGCCTTTATAAGCATAAAAATTATCTACAGCAGCTGTTAACTCTCTAGCACTAATGAAGGGATTTGGCCTTTATCACTATATTCAGTACACACAACAGTCGTGTTATTATTGTATTACAGGTAAAGAAATAATAATAAAACAACTCACTTATGAGCAGAACATTTATTTGTTAACCATGCTAAAAAAAACAAATCCCTACGCCAAGCAAATGCCAACAATATAAGCTAGTATTCCACGACAGCTACAATGTTTATTTCAGGTGTTTATTAGCTAGCTCAGATTAAAGAGGTGTCACCTAATCATTAGCTCCCAAACCACAGCTAAGCTGAGTTAATATACTGACCTCTTCGAGCTTTAAAAAGTGCTGCCATGTTTCTTTCCTTCCTTCTTCGTCCTTTTCTTTCAGATCTTTATGGTACTATCACTGCCACCTAGTGGAGACATTAACACCGGCCGGTATGGAGAGAGATTAGTCTCAAAACTTCTGATAATGTGTAAATAACAGTCCACCAATTGCACCTACATGACAAATACGTTTCACTATTCACAAATAAATATATTTCATTCTGTGTCTCATGGCTTGCATTTTGTACAAATACTGTTAAATGCATGGACGAAATGTCGATTTCAGGGGGGACACAACTGGCTTGAGCATGGTGAGGGGGGAGGGCTTGAATGCTTTACCAGTGCTATCTACCCTACACCTCAAAGCAATATGAAGTTCAAAATATGCATAAATTTACAGCATATAGGCTTTAAAATACAAAGCTGTCATAGACAGAAATTTCACAGACACACATATCAAAAAAAAAAAAAAAAAACGTTTTAATAAAACAAATTATTTCTAGCAGTTATTCTAGTTTTCTATTTTTTTGTTTGTTTGTTTATTTGTTTTAATTTTTACTTTTCAGCTTTTAAAATATGTAGTATGAAATTATCACCCAATTCTGTGTTTCACCTTGTTAGTCAACTTCACTCCAACTAATTACCACAAATTTTCCACTTATTTTAGGAATATATGGTCAATAGATCTCATTTACATAAAATTATACCTACTTTTTCAGTAAAAATAAGCAGAAATTCTGAAAGATTTTGATAATAATTAAACTCGGAAGGATGGCTTATCACAGACTGGTATATGTGAAAATGAAATTAAGTCATTTCAAATATTTAGACCACCACCAAGTAGGTCTAGCTGACATTCAAAAAGGTAGCAAGCAAACAAATACGCTGCCACTCGGGGGCGCTGTAGTTTAGGTTCACTATCATTGTAGTTTTTTTTTTTTTTTTTTTAATTAGTAATCCATTAAAATCTTGTAATTATATACATAACAAAAATAGAGAAGAAATAATAAATAAATTAAAATAAATAAATAAACAAAAAATAAAATAATTAAAATAAAATTAGGGGGTTACAATTTAAGCTTTTCCATTAACTCGTACAATTTTATGGCATTTGTTTTATGCATCTTATCCAGACATTTTTGAAACAAGAAGAGTTCATTTTTAAGAGCAGAGAAACTATTATTGTAGATGACAGTGGTCCTAGCTGGCCTCTCGTGATCAGAAACGGAATAAAAACACGGATCTGCGTTTGTGCTGCTTTGTGCTGCTTCCGGTTTAAATATATATTACAATTACATTTTATAACTTGTGACGTCAAACAACTCCCCATAAGATGTCAAATTACAGCAAATTGTCTACTTGGTTTGTGCTATTTTCATATTTTAACAAAAACTAATTTTGTTCACTTTCTAAACACACATATCTGTGTGGTGCAACAGCATTAATGTTTTTTTCAGCGTTTGATCCAGTTTATTGTGATATGCCTAAAAGCATTGCTGGTTTGCAGCCAGACAAGAAAATGTTGCATTTCTAGTGGATGTTTTTTAACCTAACATACCTCTACCATTTGGTAGAGATACCACATTCATGTTGTGTTAATTTCAACATCTACTTCAAGAAGATATAGTGACCTCTACCAAATGGTTGAGCAGAATGTTAAAATGTTAAAATAGAATATTATGAAAAAACATTTTTGTTCAGAAGGTAATTCAAAAGAACACAATTTTATATTGATTACATGTGAAGTGACATATATTTCAAGACTTTTTATTTTAATGTTGATCAATATGGCTTACTGCTCATAAATATCAGATCCTCAAAATTTCAAATTATTAGAATATTTCATAAGAATCACACAGCAGAGCTGCTGGAGGTTTTAAACAGTGTCCACTCACTGTCAGCTCCATTAGATACACCTACCTCTTTGGTCCACCATGTAGATGTAAAGCCAGAGACAGTGGCTCACCTGATGCTGCACAGTTTGTGTTAGTCCTCTAGTCATTGGTGGTCCCTGGATGCTGCCGACAGGATGCTGTTAGATGGACAGTTTTGTTTGGTGCACTATTTTCACCCCAGCAGTGACACTGAAGTGTAAAAACATTAGCAGCATTGGTGTGTCTGATCTTCTTGTATAAGTGCAACTATCACACCACCACCACATCACTGTCACTGCAGTGCTGAGAATGAAACACCACCCAAGAGTGTCTAGGGCCCACTCCACTCTTTGGTGGTCATGTGGGGACCCTGATTGTTGAAGAACATGATGACAAGGGGTTAACAAAGTGAAGAGAAACAGATGGACTACAGTCTGTAATTAATTACAAAGTGCACCAATAATAGTGGTAGCAGTTACTTTACATTACAATCATACACAAGATAAGATGTAACATATCCTATGCCAAACCATTAGAGCTTCACATAGGGCCCACCACACTCTCTTACTACCAGCAGCCACACAATTCTGTTGTTCCAATCCTACAGCTACACCCTATGGTTGCTGTGGCCGTTTATGATTCGATCAGCAACCAGCTACCCTTAACATCTACGGTTACTCATTGAGCCCATCACATGAGTACCCAAACCACACACTGCATTACTAGCTCTTCACAGGGGTCATCAGGTAGGCACCTTCCCTTGTAAGTGTTTCGCTGAATTAAGCCCACAACACCTCCAGAAGGCTCAACAGTGAAGTCTGGCGTTCCAGACCCACCCCCCTCCAAGCTAGCTCTACAGACCTTTCTTACCCTTAACAAACGTAAATCCACACTGGCCTCCCTGGTGACTAAGGCTGTACTGAGCCCCACTGGCACCGTTAATGCATGCTCAGTGCCACCAGTTCCATGTGATCTTTACGTGCTACATCACCAACCACCAAAACAGCTCCTCTACAGTGCATTTCCCCAACTAATCTGTGTTCTCCTTATCCACAACCACTGACTAGACCTTTCAGCTGTTTCTGATAACTCCTTCACAGCTGCTCTTAGTTTCCGGCCCCTGATGCCAAACTGCACAAGCAGGGATGTAGCAGACTTGGCTACAAATCCCCCAACACCTATCTCCACCGGTCTTACATCTGCCTGCCATCCGCGTTCTCTCACCTCAGCCGCCAAGTCAGCATACTTCAGCTTCTTCCTTTCAAATGCTTCTTCAACTGCATCCTCGAATGGAACTGTTAACTCTATGAAATAAACTATCCGTTTACTTTCAGAGTACAGCACCATATCTGGCCTCAGTGTAGTTAAAGCAAAGCACTCTGGGACCTGCAGTTTTTTACCTACGTCCACCAGCAATTTCCAATCTCGCCCTTCACCCCATCTACCAGTATTTATAACCTGTGCATGCTCTCGAACATGTTCCCCCTCAAGATCAAACCTAATCACTTTATTACTACAACCACTCGTCAATGCATTCACCTCCAACCGTTTGCTGTCCATCAAACAAGCTAAAACCCTTAGTACCTGATTATGCCTCCACGTATGCCTCCCCTGCGACAAGCTAACCTTACAAGCTGATAAAATCGTAGGTATGTGTGCCTAAAGAAGGGGCCAGTGAGTGCATGTTAGATGTTTTGTTCCAATTTGAAAGAAACTACTCTAAAGACTTACTTTTATCCTTCAAAAATGAGCTACTCATTGAAAAGAAAAGAAAACTCAGCTTAGAAAGTCAATTTTCCAAAACATGTTTATTAATGGCATCATAAAAAGAGAGTCAGATGTCCGGTACAATTTATATCAATCTATTCTCGGGGAGAGTCAGAGGGAGGGTTTGGTAGAGGGAATAAAAAGCGCCATGAGAGGGCTGGTTTTTCTGCTACAGGTCTTTAGGAGGAGTTTTTCACTGTTTAGCAGCAGTCAGGGTGAAGCAGCCACGCTGGTGGAACTGCATGTCTCTCACACGGCGCATGGACTGAATCTGAGGCTGGAAGGCACAAAACTCGTTGTAGTGTCTGTAGTCGCCGCACTCAAACAGGTACTGGTAGCCTCTGTAGCCGGGGTACTGGTATCCCACCCAACTGTAAAAGGAAAGAGTGTGTAAATGTTCACAGAACAACAAAGCATAATTGTGAGTTGTGAGGAAGGTAAAACACATTTTTCAGGAGTGGTTTTGTAAGAATTAATGAACCTTTTTCAGATGACCTATATCATTTAAAATACTTACGCTCCACCAGGAACTCTCACGCTGCCCACTCTGTCACAGAAACCGTGTGCCCAGAGGGTAGGGACATCATCCTCCTGAATCTCCATCTTGTTGCCCTGGAAGTCGGACAGCTCATACAGGCAGATCTTGTGCTCCATGGGGTCCTGTATAATAAGAGAAAAGAGTTACTAAATGTTTCTTGACCTGGAGGTGAGCTCTAAGAAAATGTCATTTTTAATCCTTATCCTTATATTTTATGAAGGATCATTAAACTTTACTACTGTTGCACATCTCCACTAATGAAAATTGTTCTTTAAACATAAATCTGTTGAGTGAAGCACTGAAACCTTTAGGGAACCCACATTTTCTATAGCATCACTTGAACATTTATTGTTTGTTTGTTTACCACATTTGTGTCTTACCATGCGGATGGGCCTGAGGGACATGAGACAGTCACTGCGGTAGCTGTTTGACCAGGTATCCCAGCGAGGATACTCTCCCTTCTCCAGGATGAACATCTCCCCACGGAAGTTAGTCTGCTCGAAGGCAACAAAGCTGAAGACAAGGAGGATATGAGTGAGGAAAGTCCAGGATGGAGATCACAAGGGTTTTGAAAAATGGCCTACTGGTGTCTTGGCAGTTGTGTAACAAAATATTTGATCCTATTAGCAAAATTAAATATCCAGTAGAGGTTTTATAAACTAGTCAGTAACTTACGGGCCGCACTCCACAATGATACTGCGGACTCTGTCCATACCGCGGTCACAAACGTTCATGCACTCATTCTGGACCTCCATCATCCTGCCCTGGAAGTTCTCCTGGTCAAACAGCATGATCTGTGGGAGAGTTGATTGTGTAAGAATTAATTAAAGATCATCAATCATCAACAGTTTAACACATTAAATAATAACCTCAGCAAGTATAGACTATTGTTATTGTGTTCTTTTAGATATTTAGTAGTGCTCACTTCTTTTTCCATTTGGGATGAAAATCAACATTGTAGTGATACTCTTATTCCAATCAGAAAATAGTTCAGGTTAGGATGATGGCAGAAATGTTTGCGCTAATGCACTTACTCTGTAGTTACCCATGGCGGGATCTCCAGTCTTGGTGGCCTTGCTGGAGGCAGCAGGGGCAGGAGTTCCCTTGTCCTTGGCATCAGTGCCCTGGTTGGAGGCGGACTTGGCGGTCTGAGACATGGTGATGGGGTTCAAGAGCGTCTGTGGGAGAGAGTAAAGGGTGGGAAAGGCCATGGGACTTTGGGATACATTCCAAATATCCATAGTGGGTCACCATATTGGGAAAGGGTTGATCCATGATATGTTTGTGCTCTATGTTTCGAGTGGTAGGTCCACAATAATAAAAAATAGTTGATCCAGAGAAGTCAGCTACTGCTTCCATGAGTTACTATTGCCCTCAGAACCAAGGTATAGGGTGATTGGACTCCCAAATGCAGAATGAATGGGAATTTTTTGCTGGGTCCAGTTTGAATGCATTTGCGTTTGCTGGCTGCTTACCTGCTTGAGTACAGCTGTGCCGTGCGGAGTTGGCTGGCTCGTGCTGCCCCCTCAGTCCAATGTCCCATCTTTTATACCCTGGCAAGGGGAGTATGGAGGGGCTTGGCATACAATAGAAACACCCCCGTCATCAGAGTTGGTTTGTGCTAAAGCCATAGGGTCAACCCATTGCCCAGAAAGCTCTCCCCCATTGCCTGTAAGCACTTTACTGTCAATGGAAAGTCCTGACAATGGCACTTTCTCCTGCATGGTAGTGTGGTACACCATAGGCTGCCTATGGATGAGAGGAATGTATAGGCCATAGGTCAGGATATACTAATCTTCTTCCCTATGCCTTCTCCCTGTGTTGCCCTGAGATCGAAGAGGAACTAACACTGTGACACAGTTTTTCATTTTAAATTATTTGTCAACAAATAACTTATTTTACCAAGGAAAAAATATAAAAATTAGATAATGGACAAAAATACAAATTTGATTTGAAAAAAACAAACAAACAAACAAACATTAAAATCAGTTTAAATCAGTTGTTCACTTAAGCATTCAATACCATTCTGAAAAGTACAAGTTTTGTATAGCTATAGGCTAACACTGAGCTGTTTTGGTGTGACATCATTTGTGTGAGGGATAGTACAGACCTTGACCTATTGTTGGTGCAAAGAATTTCATGACGCTGTTGTAAACACATGAAATCATTCATATGAATACTGCAGGCAATGTTTTAAAGAAGATTAAGTAGAATTTATATAAGTATGGTAGTTGTGTTGCATACAGCTTGCAGTACTGATTTCATTGTTGTTTACACAGCAAATTCAAAAGTGTTGATTTTTCAGAGTGTAAGCAAGCAGTTCATGAGTGCAGTATGTCATTCCAAATAATGTTACACCAACTATTATTGTTACCATGATGGTGATGTATATATATATAAGGGCTGGGACTTTAACGCGTTAATTTTGATTAATTGATTACAAAGGTTTTAACGCATTAAAAATTGTATCGCAATTAATCACATTTTTTAAAGTTTGGAGCCGGAACCTTTGTATTTGCGTGTTCTAGCACGCCTGTAAACCTGATGCACAAGCGACATCCGCAAACAACAACAATGATGGACGAGCGACATCGGCAAACTGCACCAATGGACTACGAAGCCGCTTCTCTTGGTCCACTGAGGGACAACTTTAGCTTTAAAAAACATTCTGATGGGACTTTCGAAAAGACTACTGTTGTATGTAAGTTGTTTAAAAAGGAATTTGCTTATCACCGAAGCTACTCAAGCCTAAAATACCATCTCAATGCCAAACATGTTACGGCAAGCACACCTGTCCCCACAGCTAATGTCAGCATCCCCAACAGCGGTAAAAAAATAAACGCTTTAGCCAGCCCACATTGGACCAGATGACAAGATGTTAAACTATCACAAGAGTCGCAGTAATGTATAGTTATTTGATTTCTTTTTAATTTTTACAGTTCTGTACAAGAAATTGTGCTATCATTATTGTCTAGTGTGCTGCTTATATTAATTTTTTTTTTATTTTTCAAATAAGTTAAAGACTCAGGGTTTCCTGAAATACTTAAAATCTGAATAAATATTATAGCACTTTGCCAAATCTGTTGGTTTAATAACAATAAAAAATCAAAAAGCAATAAACATGTTTGTTGTTAAGCATATACTGTATGTCTATTCATTAAAAATTTTAGTAGCAAAAGGATTTTTTTAATTGAAAATTTGTTGATGTATAGTTTGCAATTAATTGCGATTAATTAATTACAGACCCTGAAATTAACTCGATTAAAATTTTTAATTGAGTCCCATCACTAATATATATATACATATATATATAGTATACAGTGTATAGGGCTTGTGTGGGGATGTGGACATTGACTACCCCAATTACAATTAATTATTTTTATACAACAGTTAATTCTGACCAAGTATTATGCTTGAACATGAGGAGTGCTAATGTATAGTATACATTATATATATATATATATATATATATATATATATAGTATAGTACAGGTTAAACAGGTATACAGCAGGGGAAATAAGTATTTGATACACTGCCGATTTTACATGGTTTCCCACCTACAAAGAATGGAGTGGTCTGTAATTTTTATTGTAGGTATACTTAAACTGTGAGAGAAAGAATCTAAAAAAAATCCAGAAAATCACATTGACCTGAAACACACAGCCAGGGCAATTATGGAGTGGCCCTGTAAGCAGCATTTCAAGGTCCTGGAGTGGCCTAGCCAGTCTCCAGACCTGAACCCAATACATAATCTTTGGAGAGAGCTGAAACTCACTGTTGCCCAGCGACAGCCATGAAACCTAAAAGATCTTAAGAAGATCTGTATGGAGGAGTGGGCCAAAATCCCTGCTGCAGTGCAAACTTGGCCAAGAACTACAGGAAGTGTGTTTTTCTACTGTATCAAATATTTATTTCAGACAATAAAATGCAAATTAATTATTTAAAAATCATACAGTGTGATTTTCTGGATTTTTTTTATTCTGTCTCTCAGCTGAAGTGTACCTATGATAAAAAGTACAGACCTCTCCATTTTTTGTAGGTGGGAAAACTTGCAAAATTGGCAGTGTATCAAATACAGTACTTATTTTCTTCACGGTATATTATATAGCACAGGATATGCAGTATAACAGCACACTTGTTAGTCGTTAAGTCGTTAGTCTGTGGAACTACCATAATTATTACCATTAACTAATAATTAGTACTTGTATAAAAACAATATCACACTCAAGAGTGTGCTTTTATACTGAATATCAGCACTGCTGTGATTACCCTCAGCACTCAGGCTGATATAGAGCATAAAAACAACCCCTCTCACGTGATCTTGCTTAAATGAATGAAGGTAACAGTCACCAAACTGGTCTGCCATGTCTTAATTCCCCTAGATGACTATTCAAACTTCTATTGGCTGGAGTGTATACTACTTGTACTATGGTTAGGCTACTATGTACACCTATATTAATGGCAAAACGAGTGCATGTTTTTGTAAAATGAGATGGATAGTGAAATTAGATATAGCAAAAGAGAAACTCAAAAATGATTACCACTGTAAATCAAGCCTGTAGGGAAATGTAATTGATCCCTCTCATAAATTTACATTTGCTATCTTGGGAACTGTGCTCAATCCCTGTGTATGTGTGTGTGTGTGTGTGTGTGTTGTGGTATTGGAAACATACATATTTGATAACCATATAATGATGCGTTATGTGAATGTTACATCATGGAGGGCTGACAGTGACCTCCCCTCATTCAGACATTGTTTTCACTCACACAGGCTTGTGCGCATGTTAACTGAGCAACAACAAGTGCATGCTAGCCATCATAGCACAGGCCAGACAGGACAGTGTGAATGCCTCAGCTCCACCTTCTTGTCCTCCACCTCCACACGCCATTCACACGAACCTTCATGGGACAGGATGGTCATGCAACATGTATGTATCCTGTGTTCCAGCTACCATGGAGTCTCTAGTGTGGTTATAGTGTGGTGTTTGCACTTCTGCTGCTCTATAGATTTAACCCCTCCTTTGTCAGCCACACAATGCTTGGGCCCCTCCCTTGCTGCTGAGCCGGGGCTTTTAGCTGGGCCCTTTGCCAGGGGAGGCTTTAAAAGGGTAGACACGCGTGCCAGGTTTCACTCTCTCATCAGGACGTCCCAAGGGCATCGAAGCGAGGTGAGTTCCTCTCCACTCTCTCCTCGGCTCCCCTCCCCTGGTCCACAGCCACTCTCTGTCCCCACCTCCCTCACACGCATGCACTCTGCAGCCAGCCCACTGGCAAGGATGGAGTGAGGAGCAGAATTTAGTGCCTTCAGGCTCATTGTGACTTGACATAGTTCTTGTGTGGATATTTAAATAGCTTTCAAATAGGCATACGGGCATGCTCGACTATTAATTATGCCAAAATGGCATGTTTTTATTCCAGATGATAAAAGCATGCTCTTCTTATGCATACTCACAGGCATATGAATTTTTTATGATGCAAAGGCCCAATTTAGCTAGCCACCTACTTGCATGCTTGGTAGCAGTGTTGAAAGACTGCAAGTAGTATTGTAATCTCTCAGTATGTCTTATTGTCGCTTACTGATGCTTTCAGTATTTGGCAGTTGTGTGGGGTAAACGTGTACTTGCTGGGTACACGTGGAGATGTATTGAAGAGTGCACTTGCATTTAAAGTTGCAGAAGAGTTATTCATGCTGGTGTGTTTGGTACGGCAGGTATTCCTTGACATGAGTACTTGAAATGGCAAGCAAAGAGACGTTTGTTTACGTTACACTAAAATATATCTTTTTTGCTGCAGCCAAGATGTCTCACCATTGTACCAAGTTCTCTGGCCACTGGAAGGTATGCATGCTTACGTATTACATCCTTATAGAACACTACACTGTTCTAGTGCATCTCCAACAATTAGAATATTGTGAGAAGGTTTATTTGTGTTCATAGGTGAAATTCCAAGCCTTTTTTTTTTTTTACTGTTGATCAATATGGCCTGTAGCACAAATCTAGAATCTCAAATTATTTGAATATTTAATTCTGAGTTTGAGTAAATCAACATTAAAAGTCTTGAAACATATAAATTTATGTTTAATTCATATAAAATATGAGTTGACCTTTTTGAATTAATAGAACATATTGCAGATGCACTAGCATAGTTTAAACCTGAGAAACGTTTTAGCAGAGTATGCCCCAATACATCCCTAAATCTAGGAGCTGAACATGGAGCATAGCCCTCCGATAGAGAGTGTCTTTATGATACAAACATTTTAGCTCCTACTCAATTAGTCACTGCCAAAATGCGGTTATTTTTAAAGGTGCCCAACCTCTATCTTCCAGATCATCGTTTACGATGAGGAGTGCTTCCAGGGCCGTCACCATGAGTTCACTTCCGAGTGTTGCAATGTTATGGAGTTTGGTTTTGAGAGTGTTCGCTCACTGAGGGTAGAGAGCGGAGCGTAAGTGTACATCACAGTGTGTTACGCCATTTGGTTATTTATTGTTGGGAGTGCAGGAACAATATATATTATATATATATATAATTACACTAGTTTAACATAATTAACATATTAAATTTGTTTATTGTTAAGCTGTTATTCATTAAGACATATTATTCAGTAATTCTAATTTTTTTAACTCAGTAACTATGTTAAATTCATGTCTTGGTGGGTCACAGCACAGAGATTTGTGTTTTCAGTCCTCTAAAAATACATAACTCATGGAAACTGCTGATTCATTGAGTCAGGTGTGTTAAGTCAGGTACAGTGTTAAACTCTGTAGTGCTGTGACCTTCCAGGACTGGAATCAGACACCTTTGATGTAAATTATGTAATGACAAGAGTCAGGAATTACAGTGTGGGCTTATATACACAGTAAATTTGCCAGTGTTAAATCAACACTATTAGAGTTAAATTAACATTTTGACACCCTCAGTGTTAATTTAACTCTAATAGTGTTGATTTAACACTGGCAGATTTACTGTGTACAGGCTCTTGCAATTTACCAGGATTAAAGCTCTGGGGCATAATAGATACAAGTGTAAGGCAGTGGTCACCAGTTCTCCTCTGGGAGATTAACTTTCCTGGAACTTTAGTTCCAAATGAATTCATTATGCTTCCGTTGCTCCTTACCTAACACTAATTAATCTGATCTAGACAGTCATATTTTTCTGAAAAATTGTAGTTGGAGCAGCTCTCGGTAAAAAAGTTAGATCTTCATGACCATCATTTGTGACCACAGGAATATGGAATAGATTTGTGTGTCAAAGCATATAAATAATATATGTTCATCTGTTTACATCTAGAATGCATTGTGGCAGTACTACACTATGCAATCTGTTATTGTTATACAATGTTATCTAGCTTGATGACACTGGTACTAGGATGCCGAACCCTCAGCCTGCTTCTTCTAACAAGTAACTCTACATAGGTGGGTGGGCTATGAGCACCACTCTTATCAGGGCCAGCAGTTTGTGCTGGAGCGTGGAGAGTACCCTCAGTGTGATGCCTTTGGAGGAAGCAATGCTTACCACATTGAGAGGATGACCTCCTTCAGGCCTATCTCCTGTGCTGTAAGTTTTCAAGCCTGTAACTGTAAATGTCCAGTATATTTTGATACTTTTTATGTGATGAATAATTCTCATTTCTTTTACTTAGTTTATACAAACTGAAAAAAATCATATACAGTAATTCACTGAGAGATAATAATTGGTTGAAGAAAGTATTATACATGTATTTAAAGCTGTGTGTGAGGATTCTTTGCTTTATCTTTTTCTTAGCAAATCATTGTACTGTTATAATTCTCAAGTGCTTTTTCTTATCTTCATAGAATCACAGGGAATGCAGGATGACAATCTACGAGAGGGAGAACTACCTGGGTCGTAAGGGAGAGCTCAGTGATGACTACCCCTCACTGCAGGGCATGGGCTGGTGCAACAACGAAGTGGGCTCCATGCGCCTCCACTCTGGAGCGTGAGCATTTGTTCCAATGCCTTTATCCTTCTCTTTTAGTCTTTTGTGTTTGCTTCTTCCAGACTTCTATAACTTTACTCTTCCCAGTAGTTCTGGCTTTATACTGCACTAACTCCAGTTCTGTCTCCTGAATTTTCCTCTCCACTTTCCAAAACTCTTTCACAGACGTTAATTCTGCTTTCTTATAAAGTGTGTTAGGTCTGTAATTCACATCATTCTATTTTTATTTCAACAGCTTTGTCTGCTACCAGTATCCTGGCTACCGTGGATATCAGTACATCATGGAGTGTGACCGCCACGGTGGGGAGTACAAACACTTCAGGGAGTTTGGCTCTCACTGCCAGACTCCTCAGATCCAGTCCATCCGCCGTATCCAGCAGTAACCCAGCTCTCTCTGCCACTTACCCCTCAAAAAAACTCTTACTCATCTTATCCCCCTATTGCCCAGTGCTGAATAAACCGTCTTTCTTAAACTTCACTGACCTCTTGGTATCTGTCAACTTCTGTTAAAATGTATAGAACATCACAGCCATGTTTGTACCCTTAAGGATGTCATGACACTCAATTTATGTTTGCTCACCTGAATACAAAGGAAGTACTAAAAGTGTGCACATACCAACTGTAGAACATTTGTTTAATCTTTTGCTCATATACTAAAGGAAATGTGTAAACAACTAGTACTCTGTTATAAAAAACAACAACAGTTCTCTATTCCAATCCTAGAGATGTCCTTAGTGTAACATACCAGACTGACTGAAGAGTTGAATCAGGGAAACACCAAGCTGTGTAGAGATCCTTAGAACTTAAATGTGACTTGCGTTAATTAACCATCAGGGGGAGCCCGTTAGTCAAAAGCCAAACTACACATTTATTATGTCTTTGTAAAAATAGTGAGAAGACGTGTGGAAAACACAGAACAGCGTTTTCTATGACATTAAAAATATTGAAATAATTGAAAACATAAAAAATATTAGGCTTAAATCGGTCATCATGTTTCTAGGTTTAGGCATTAGGGCTTACGTGAGTCGTCCTGTGAGCCAAATAAGATGCTTTGACATATAAAGAGGGTTTCTTCAGCTAATATGGCGCTTTGAGTTTGACTCCCACGTTCCACTTGACGGTGCTCCAGTGCCGTGTTTTGCAGCGTGTTTGAGTGGAGAGGAAGTGCAGCACAGTCTGTGAGCAGCAGCAGTCGAGAATCCACTTCACAGCGAGCGGACAGCCAGGTCCTCATGTGGACAGATACAGTCTTTTAGATACTTTCATCAGGAAATAGAGGCAGATATCGACGGAGACAATTTTCTTGTGTGTGCTGGAGGCTTAATACAAACGGACTTAAAGGAGTTTGGACCGATTTTGTTTTTCTAAACTATGCCGGACGACTGTATACAATTTGGAGACTTTTTTCAGCCCGGATGCGTTGTGCTAACCGAGACAAGATGATAACCCAAAGTTTATTTTCGTGTTGATGATAGCTGGAAGTGTGAATTACAGTTTATAAAGCCAACAACATAGATATAAGTGTTCAGTTAGCTAGCTAACCCAGCTAAGTGGCGGGTGTCGTAGCCAGCTAAGCTACGAAAATGAAGTTCCGCAAGAGTTAGCTTGTAGTTTTTGACTTCTCTGAAAGTTTGCAGACTGGGCTAATGTGGTCCGCGGTTTCAGTTTAAAGTGTGAGGGCACTTAACATCTGTATCGAGGCGTTTTTATGCACCGCCTGTTGAGACTTGAGGAGAGAGTCGTATAGCAGGCTAACGTTTTGCTATCGGGCTAATTTCCTTTTCGAGCGCCCCCTCCCCCTCCATCAGGTAGTCATATAGCAATAATAACCATAACGTTTAGGCGGCTCGGAGTATCATTCAGGAAAAGGCCTTTAGAGTCACTACTACTGTGTGTTTAGCTGACGGAGCCGTAAGACCGTGTGTGACTTATTTTTTGTGACATTGCTCGTTAGTCATGTTAACCAGTTTAACGTTACTTGTCCTCACTGTTGTCAACCAAGAAAATTGAGCTTTGACAGTCTAGATGGAGCTGTTATCTGGTAGGATTTTGTCGTAGTGGCAGTTAAATCAGCCCACGCGCTCGTTTTGTGAAGCAGGTTATAGTTAGCTGGGTTGTTCAAGCTCGCGTCGCAGACATTTCAGCAACGTTGTCACGTGTGGGTACGTTAGCTGGTCATTTGGACGTCTAGAAATTTTAGCACATTTTAAAATTTGTATTAAGAATTTTACTTGTTTCTGCACTGCTTCCGTTCATTTAATGACGCTATAAGGGGACTCTGTAGTATAGTGTTTGTATAGGCTAGCTACATTAGCTAGCTGGCAGGGTTTTTATGTGAATTAGCTCCCGTTTGGACGGTCATAACCAGCAGGTGGGTTCTCGCAATAAGCTCACTGAAAGGGGGTGGGGGGCAAAATCTCATCAATATCGCTCTTATCATATCTGCCCGCGGTTGTTTTTGGGATTGTTGCCCTTTGCTACTTAAGGAAAGCAGCGAAGAACGCCTTTCTGTGCTTCACGTGAATCTTCTCCATCACTATGGTTGTTTTTTGAGATAAAAAAAAACACGAAGGTAAACGACTCGATGCTCGCCCCGGACTCCCGCATTGCTGAGCTATTTTTGTATTGATTGTCACTTTGTCATATCTGATCCCTCCCGAACCTTCCCGCGCCTGGTTCTGTATCGATTCGGTCGACCCGGGGTTGAAGATGGCGGACCTAGAAGCAGTTCTCGCCGATGTCAGCTATTTAATGGCGATGGAGAAGAGTAAATCTACTCCAGCGGCCCGAGCGAGTAAGAAAATCATCCTCCCCGAACCCAGGTAACCAAGAAGAGCAAAACATCTGTTCACTGTCACTTTAGCACATCTTGCCTTCTATCAGTTTAACGCGGGCGATGCATTTCTATGGCAGTATGTTGTACGCGAGAGATTGTAAAATAAGATTGTTGGCTCGCATCACAATAAAGTGATCATTCTGTACATTCTCATAGCTGTCCGCTTGTACTAAAGCTCAATACAAACCACAGGCCTAATGCACGTCATGTCAGTGACTGGAGAGAGCAGCTCAAGCTAGCCACAAATCCCATGCTTTAGAAGCTTAATCACTCTTATATTTTCTTTATTTTTTACTGGTTATACAAAGTGCAGTTGTGCTCAAAGAGAAATTGCCCAAGTATTGTTTATTAGCAGTGTGCCTTTTTCAGTGTAGCCTTTTCTTCAGGCAGTTTTCCCACTGTTTAGACAAATTTATGTAATCACAAGGCTCCCCAAAATTGCCCAAATATATTCTGGTTGACATCACCATCTTGCTTTCTTTTAAGACTTTGACAGAAATCAAATCACTTCTCTAGTCAAATCACCTCTAGTGTTTTTAAATGAAAATTATATTTGCCTTAGTAGCAGAATGCAACTTGATACCCTCATGAGTGGATAAAATTTATGCACTTTGTTGTCATGTAAGAATTTTATGGGCAGGTCAAACACATTCATTTCACCTAATGGTCAAGCCGTGGAATTAAGTATGAGAAAGCAGTTGTGCTCTTTCAAAGGAAGTGGTTAAAAATCATATTCACTGCATGCTAGAATCACAATACAGTATGCATCATGATACAATGCAATTTTATGCACCACTGATGCCGTTTGATTCTTAAGAAGTACATATTTAAGTCAATACAAACAAGCACACTAATTTAAAAACATGCATGCTGAGTTAATGAGTGCACATTGTCATAAACGGTAATGCTGACATTCCCAAACTTGAACAGGCGAAATGTATACTCTCAAAAGTATGACACATTAATGGTAAGGTCTGTGTATTCAAACCACTGGCTGAATTAATGGTTTAAAAAAATTAGGATCAGTTGTGGCACATCTTTAAAAATAAATTACATGAATGTCATTCTGAATGTTTCATGCCATGCCAGCAGGCACAGGACCTCATCATAACGTATCAATGCTGTAAGAATGTACACATCATTGTCAGAACCTTGTCACATTGCCATTGTACCAGCTGGGATATGTCTAAGGCATTTCATAAGACCAACAGATGGATTGAAAATGTTACTGGGGTATTTAATTTTTGCTTCATAAATGTTCAAAATTGCAAAAGATTTTTCATTAATCCCAGCCTTTCAAAAACATCTAAACTGATTTCCTACCTTAGATTTAAATCTGACTTCACGTCCAGGAGACCCCAATGTCTCTGGTGATTTCCCCAACTTCCAAATTGAATGACTTGTTAGTACGCTACACAAAACTATAGAATGAACTAACTTGCAACACAATACAACTGAAATGTAAAATTATTTTACTTGCATTCAATAGTTTATTCTATGAAATAATATACAATTAATCTCTAAAAACGGTAATCTCTGAATTTTGTGATCTTAGTTGACTGAGCCAGGAACCAGGTTCCTTTTCCTGGACCAAGCATGACAATGATGCATAGTTACATTTTAGTCCTGGTTAACTCGGTGGTCACACCAGCGTATTTATTGTCTAACCAAAACCACGGTTTTTAAAAAATTGACAAACATAGGATGTTTTGTAGAATGACAAATTGAAACACTGAACTTATGCACTTGCTAGGGTTGTGTATACATTTGGATATTTTAGATGCATTTGGTTCATACTGTGTTCATACTTCACACAGACTACACCACAGTTAATTTAGAAACGGGCCAAAGCTGACGTTCTTGGGGTCTTGGTCTGCTTATTTGCTGTACAGCAGGGGTTCTCGCTTACTCCATTGTTTTCACTTGCTCTATCTAATCAATACTGTGACTCTAAATTAAAAAACTCATTCTGTTTAATGACTGTTTATTTGATAGAACGCAGACACTCCACATTCCTTTCTCAAATTGTGGAGCCTTCTTTAAAAAATTGCCGAAAAAGTATAGAATTGATTCTGAAATTTAAATTGCAAAATTTGAATATTGTAAAGCACGCATAGAGAAATTGCACTGTGATTCGTTTTAAATCAAGTAAAGCTGACACACATAAATACACTTTCATGGAAAATAATGAACTGATAATCACTGTATTTGGAATTTTTTGTCATGTGAAGGGGCAACAGAAACATACCTACGTGCAAGTGTTATGTCTATTAAAAATGACAGAAGAAATAAGATCTCACTTAATGGGTAGAGGAACTCTTAATGATGACAAACTTATCATTTTTCAAATCCAATGAGTACCCATGACTGAGCTCTTGAGTTGAGGACACCTCCCTGACATTGAATTAGACCTCTCTGGTGCCCGATAGTATTTTCTATGACCTCAAGTCAGAAAAAGAAGCATCTGAAATCATGGGTGTTCATCTTTCAAACTTACCCTCAAGAGTCTTTGAATTATTTGATGATATGCCCTGTAGAGGGATAAATATGAATTCTTTTTATTTGAAGAACATTTGTTTTTAAACAGATCAATTATTTTCTCACACATTTGTTGAAAAACTGGAAATACTCTGCCTGTCCTTCTTTCTTAAAGACTTTTTTGTACCAAATCATGATTATCACCTGTTGACACTCTTTTAGATCACACTGTAATTTACTATTTTTACCTCATTTCAAGCCCTTGCCCTTAACTGGGATGTTTTTGGAATGTGTTGCAGGCCTGAAGTTTAGAAATTAACGTATAATAGCAAATTAAATAAATTTGACAGACAAACATGAAATATTTGGAATTCATCATTCCTGTCATCATGTCTGAAACGAAATTAAAATGAAAGTAAATGCAAGGAAAACAGTGTTTTTATGAGGTCCATTATGTCTCAACTTTTTCTCATTTAATGTTATAGTATGATGCCAAAAATTGGATTACGAGCTTCAATTAAGCATAGCAGAAGTTGCTTTGTTGTTTGCACTGTTGGATGCTTACTAACTCTCGGTTTCCTTGATTTCTATGAATGTGAGAGCATGCCTGCTCGTTTTATGTCTAGTGCAGTAGGAGACATTTTTAGACTTCATCTGTACTTCTGATTATTTTGAACCTTAATACAGAATCACCAGAATTCACAATCCCTGCTCAAAGATTTGAGTCTTTTCACTTGCCAGCAGCCATAGCACCTGCACAGCACAACACTGATGCTTAGTCCACTGAAGCTAAGCAGGTTTGGAACTTGTTAGTAATTGGATGATAGACCTCCAAGGAATACCTTGAGTGGATGGTGGAAGTGATTTTGCTGGGAACGCGACACACTATTCCTGTGTTCTTTGGGGATCCAAATGCCCAAGTGCAGTGATGGGGACACACTACTGTATAAGAGAGTGGCATCATTTTTGGAATGAGACCTAAAACCAAGGTCCTGATTTCTGAGGTCAGAAAAAGGTCCACAGACCTTTTCTCCAAAAGGAAATGTTCTGACTTCTAATCAGTTGTAGAACTTGAGACTCTTGGTCAAAATATTTTCCAAATAGCACATGTATAGAATGTTTTAGCATGGACTGACTGCTGTCAGTTATGCATTGGTGATGGAATTGACACTTCAGTTATGCCTGTCCCAAATATTAAAAGTGCTTTCAGTACTTAGACAAGTAACTAAGAAAGGGTAGGCTCCCGTTTCATTTTGATGTATTTACAATGAAAGCAGTTGAGGTTTTTTTAGCAATACATTTATAATTTGACAAACATAAATTGCTTAAGTATAGTGATGATGAAGTATAGACAGCATAGTGATAATTGTTAGTTTAGCTTTTTTTTCTCAGTAAATATATGGAACAATAGGTTGTGTAGACTAATCAACTAATGGCTACAAGTTGACACTGTAGTTTGAGGAAAGTGCCTGAAATCTACAGGAAAAAATCTATGTGGAAGCAGAAGGACAATCCAGAAATAATTTTCCCTCACGTTGGGCACAAATCCCAAAGAAATTTGAGAGAAAAACACTAAACAAGATTAAATTAATTCCACAGCTAATGGTTTACAATCACTGTGAATACAGTCTAGATTTTCTGTGACTGTTTCTAGATCTCCTCATTTCTGATGGCAATAAACAGATTGACACAACTACATGATGGACAGGTTTTTTTTTTCACTTCAGCGATTCTCAATGAAAACCTTATTGCTGTGAAGGGATGCGTGCTACTATAACATTATTTGGTAATCTTAGTTTCCCTACTGGAGCGCAGAGAAGTTCTGAAAGTTGTGGTGATTGTCGTTCACATATGAGTCTGTTCACAATGCAAGCAACATGTCGTCAAAGGAAATGTTTTCTGCCTAATAGCCCATAATAGCAAACTGTTTTTCTGACCTCCATAGTACATTTTTTAAACTATAGTAATGATAGTGTTTACGCTTTTGAATAACTGTTTGGCTAGTCTTAAGCTTTTCTTATTCTAAAATCTTTGAATAATCAATGTTATTTGATGTAATACTTAATTGAATCCTGTATAGTTCCAATTCTTCGTTCATCGTATAATATAGGTGCCTATATTAATTTAAATGAGCATTTTTGTGCTCATTGTCAAGGATGTCTGCCCAAAAACTTGTTAAATGATTAATCAAGATCCAATTATTCCTAAGAGTCCATTAGTTGACAGTAATGGGTGTTGATTCATTCTGAATTTAATGCCCTTCTTGCTAGGTTTGTTCAACTAGATTCAGCCTAAATATTAGGAAGGAGACTACAGTGGAACTAGGCAATAGTGAGCTGTAGGGTTGCGGCAGTAACCAGTTTCATAAATGCTCAGTTATCATACAGTGGGCATTTGCTTACTACTGGTACTAAAGGGGAAAAGCAAGCCGACTGAGAATCTCATCCACGCATGTGCAGCTCCGCTCCGCCTCGCCTCGGCTGCCCCTTAGCCACTGGCACCACACTCAAATACACAGCAGTAAAAATAGCAGAGAGAAGTGCAGCTAAATTAGCGAATACCTCAAACTTGTTCTTCCATTTACGAGATCACCATCTCTCTGTGCAGATCAAAGTAGGTGTCAAAATTTGACATGCCTATTTTTCATCTGTTAATGTCAGGCTCGGTGTGAAAGCCTTAAAAGAGAAATCTATATCATCATGTCAGAAATAATCCCCTCTGTCTGCATTATCTGCTTATTTCCTACTAACTTGGCAGTAAAACGAATGCTTACAACATTGGTTGATTATACACTGACCCAGAATGTTTCTCAGATGGTAAATATTTTTCATGGTGGTACTTACAAAATTGTACAGAACATTTTAAATCTTTACTAATACCACACTTTACATGTAGTCTTACAAGTACTTTTACTCTAAATATGTTTATATTTATAAAGCTGGTTCCAAGTTTCAACTACAATAAATATTTTGTTAAACTTAAAACCTTTAGCTGTCATTTATTTAAGAGTCAGTGTAACTTATAATAATATGTGAAATACCATGATACCGTGATATTTTCTGAGACGGTTATTATACCATGAAAATCTCATACCGTTGCAACCCTAATGGGCTGTCACAGTCTAGATACTTCATGTGAAACACTGAACCTGTAGCATAATTGACTCACTGTGTTAAATAGCTGTTTGTTTCTTGCTTTTGATGAAGCATTATTTGTATAAATATTCAGTTTAAGTTTGAAAGGCTGATTTGTCCCACTAAAGAGCAAATATTATTTATGCTGAAACCTTGGCTAGTAGAAAGTATATTCATTAAGCGCACAGTATGAAAAGGCTAATAAAAATCAGCTGTTGACCAATTTGACTGTAAAGGAATTTAAATCTGCCATAAAAATTCATGGTCATTGCACCCTACGGTACCAAGCATGCTGAAAAGACACTAGAAACTAGAGTCGGCACTGTCCAGGGATTGGTGTAATGCAGTCATCACAGAAAGATCACACACCGTTGCTCATCTCTGATACCCACCAATCTTACCTATTGCAAACTGGGTAAAATCAAATACATAAAAATATAAACTAAAATAGAAGTTAATTGTCTCTCTTAAATCTGGTGTTGTACTACAAGCCATCTCAGCTACACAGCCTATAGAAAACCTTGCCCATCTTCATGTTAACGTTATTCTGTGTGAAACAGGAACCGGGACTTGAGTGTGGTGTGAATATTTTGGTTTAGTAGCTAATAGTGTTGTACAACATCGCCCAGTGGAAAAACGCCAGTTGCTTGTCTGTGTTTCCAGTAGTATTTCTTGCTATAATCACTGTTGGTTTACAATTACAGTAGGACTTTTTTTGCATGACTAAATAGAGTAGCAAAGCACACACCCACTATTTGTTGTAATTAGGCTGCTTTAGCGAATCACTGTTCTCGGGGATTACCACAAAATGCAGTAGATGGTATTAGTACAGACTGAATGTAAGCATTAGCCATCAAAATCAGTGTTTAAATTAGTACTTTTCCCTCTGTTATAAGCATTATATATGGTTATTCCAACTACAGATTTTTATGATCATGTCTGGTTAACAAATGCGTCTGTCCATGAAAAGTAAAAAAGTAATCTGACAATTATGACTACCTTGCATCCTTAAACATAAGCTTTAGACAGCAGTGATGTGATGTTCCCAAGAGAGATTTTAAATATCAAATAATTGCAAAGAAACAAGAAAATAAAAAGTACAGGCTTTTTGTCATCTGTTGGAAGACCCGAGTGAATACTGAGTTGTAGAGCTAGCACAGCACTGCTACATTCTCCTCAGGCAGAGGCTAAGCCCACTGGCAGAGAGGTGAGATTTTGACAGCATGACTGGAAGTGTTTGAGGGGCCGGGGGTAGCTGCCAGTATTGTTTGAAATGAGTGGAAGAGACTAAAGTTTGTTAGGGCCCTGTAGGAATGGTGGTGTGCAAAAGAGGACCATTGAAAGTGGATGTGAAATTAATTGTGGCAGAGCTGCATATTATGATGGGTTTAAAGGTAACATGAAAATACATCCTTTAGTGTGATGTACACGTGTATACACACACACACCAACACACATGCAAACACACTAGTGCATCTCCAAAAAATTTTATATTGAGAAAAAAAAATCATTTATGTTCAAAATGTAGTTAAAAGGTAAATGGTTACATATATATACTAATCGAATAAAATATTTTCTAAAGGCATAAAGTTGACATATTTCTGTTAGATTTTGAACAAGATTACCGTTTAGCCATTTTGTACGGTTTTAGGGTAACAAAAGGAAAGGGAGTCTGAAACAAATATAGTGCATGCTCAGAAACACATAAATATTCTTAAAGTATGATTGATGCACCCCATGATTAACAGATGGAGAGGTGTCTTGTGACATTCTGCACCCTTTTATTTTCTTCAAACATACTTTTGCTCAGTGCGGCCTTAAAGTTATAGATTCAGATAGAACTTAAAGTTAAAATGGAACAAAGTTCTTTTTGAACTTCATCTGTCTAAAATATTTCTAAAATGCATCAGGCTTGTTTAGATGTTCCTCTGGAAAGGGTTTTCTTCTGTTGACTTCCATGAAGGTCATATTTGTGCAGTTCTCCCTGTTTAGTAGAGTAGTGCACCACCGCTCCAGAGTTTGCTAAATCTTACTTTTGTTCTTTTGCAGTTAGGTTTGCAGGGGGGGGGTTGATTTGCCTTTCTAACAATTTTATGAACAGTTCACTGTTTTGGCTCAACTTGACCATTCCTGTTAACCATTTCCTTAACTACTGCCATTTCTTAAATACAATATGACATGAGGAAGTGTCTACCTTGAATATGCTTTGCTGTCTTATAGTGCCAGGCAGCTGCTTGGAGGGTTCCATAGTTGCTAATTGTTGGGGCAAGATTTAAGCAGTCAGAATAATTACATAGCTTTGGAATGTGCATAACCTGACCTTTCCTAACAATTGTCAACAAATCATAACCTTTACCGTCTTTGATAAAAATGGTCAAAGTATGAGCATGATCTCTTGGTGTGACCAAACTTTTGCATGGTGCATCTTACCTTTTTCAGTCTGAAATTGTGCAAACAATACACATCATGCTTAAAATGTTCTTTAATGTTATGCCTTTTGGAGATAAGTTCATCATTTACTCACTTAACTATATATAGATAATGCCACTTGCTCATGTATTTAATTTAACATGTTACATAATTCACTGACCCATTTAAATTATAAATAGTGCCTTAAAGTGCTTCATTTCCACTGTGTTGTTTAAAGCAGTGATTTTTATAGGATTAACACTGGGAATGATGATGATAGCTGTATATACCTAGTTTTCTGAAATCTGTGTACTTAAGTATGATGGAAATGTTTGAACAATTTGGGGAAAGGAACAGATATTCAGATTTAAAAAAAAAAATTTTTAGAAAATAATATTTTAATTTTTAAATGTAGGCTAACTGCAAGAAAATCTGAAGCTATTATGTTGTATATTTTAAGAGTGTGGTTCCTTAATGAGAATGAAGTGCTACTTTAAATAATTAAAAACTTTGTAGCAGAACGTTTGATGCATACCTTCTCAAATTTGTAGACCACAGATCTGATTCTGCACATCAGCCATTTGAGTTTATTTGTGCATATACATGTATTCTGTGTATTGTTTTCAGACATATGTTTTGGAATCTGTAGTATGGTAGTACATACAAAAAAATAGCTTTATAGATAGAGCTGTTCTAATGGTGAACTTAAATATTTGTTTAACCATTCAATGTACCAGTATATTGTTTTTAAATCACTCAAGTGTTTGTACATTTAATCACAGGAATAGACAAAAAATGTCAACAATTTGATGAAATACGTTTGAGGTCTAACAGAACAGTAACATTTGACTCGTTGCACATATTTGTGACCAAGTGTGTGTGTTACACTACTTTGAAACATAAGTGCCACATGAATGCATTGCCACATAGTTTGTTTATGCACAGATAGCAAGATCTGTGCAGTTTTATTGCTAACTAGGCTGCTCTGATGGTAGCTGTGCCATTTTTTCCCTCCCTATGCTTAACCAGATATCAATTCATAAACTCTTGGTGGATGCTTGTATAAAAATGATTCCAAATGCACATTCCAACTTAAAAGTAATTTATTCCCAGCTCTTTAAAATAAAACGAAATGATAGATTTTTCAGCCGATCTCTTATGGCTATGTATTCCTTTGTGTGTATAAATTTAGCCTGCAAAGCATGTACTTTGGCTCTAAAGTAAATAATGGAAATGTATTGCTTGTTGCTTAATGATACAGCCCTAAACACCCAGCCTTTTGTGTATACTGCTTTTGTATCAAATCATGACTACAATCAGCCTTTGACATCACCTGTTTGAAATTCTTTTCTACCTCATTTTTAACTGCTTTTTTAGCCATAAATTGTCCCATCACCAACTTTTTTTGAGATGTTGCAGGCCTGAAATGCAGTAATGGCTGTATATTAAAAAATGAATTGAATTGAATTGACAACAAAAAATGAAATCTTTTGTTTATACTGTATGCAATGAAATAAGTCAAAAATAAATGTAAGAACCACTTCATTTTTTTATTATTACTTTTTTATACATTTTTCTTTGGGTTTGTTTTGAGTTTTAAACATGACTTAAAAAATAAGATTAAAGCCTTGACTTGTGATTATAATTTTTTTTGTTGTTGCAAATCACTCATGGCAGACTAAGTGTGCTTTCACACCTGAAAGTCCGGACCGTGGTCTGAGCAAAGGTTTGTGTGTTTGTTACTTTGTTACTTGTCCGGTTAGTTATAACTAATTTATCATTTTTTTAAAAGGCAGTAATGAACCATACGATTTATTCACGCAACTTTAATCTTGCACACCAAACATGATTTCCTGGACAGCAAAAATGTCAATTGTTTGCCCTCTTTTTGTGGTATTGAGGTGACAACTAAGATGGCAACTGGCTTAGTATATATGTCTCCACAGCCTATGTTGTTTGACAAGTGTCAGAATGACTATCAAATGGCAGATTGTAATTTTCATCTAATTTAATTGTCTGTTCTCACCCCAGGGACACGGCATTCTCTGGATTTACAGGCTCCCTATAATCTGATTGACTTTTTTTTTTTGTTTTTTGTAAGCAAAAAAAGAAATGTCATGAAATTTTGTACAAGTAATTGTCAGATTTGATGTAAATACTTTAGATGCAAAATTATGCATTGCATATTTAACATTTTCACTTTTTCATGTTATAATATTGTCACTTCACAGTTGCATTTGTTGTGTAAGAGCTTTAGGATTAAAAATCCAAACCATTAACAATGTATGAGTTACCAATTAGATAAGTTGCCTAAATGGAACCAACCATACATCCATGTCCTTTGTATATGGTAAACAGGATCTACTAATTGCCAGCCTGGTGTCTAGCAGTACTCCTAAGTTGTCTGGGGAGTACTGAAATGTTTACTAAAGTTTTAAGGGAGCTGAGGTTTTCTACACTGCCCATGTGCTGTTAGCAGTATCACTTGTGATCAGACTGTATTCCTTCCATTTTTAAAATGAGAATCCCTCTGCCACTTCATTAATGATATTTGAAACCTGTATTTTGAACTAAAAAAAGTCAATATCTGGTTCTCACTTGGGCCTAGCAGATAGCCAAACAAAGTGTGTCGGGGATGCCTCTCCTTTGACCTGCATTTTGATTCTCAGTGGGGCTGTGGTTGGGTGATAATGAACCCTAGGGAGGGGTGCTAATTGATTCATTCTCCCAATCGTGGTGCTCATTAACACCCTCTCCCAGGGTGGATCAGCACTGCCATCCACTGGGAAAGAAACCGGTAGAGATGGGAAGAAAAGTAAACGTGTTTGTGGTAGGACTCAAAATAGGTCAAGTCCTGATATGATGATAAGGGTTGTGAGGTGACACCATTAACTCTCAATTTCTGTGCCAGCAAACTGGATTTTGCTGGCCAGACTCAAATGGGTTCTTATTGGACTTTGTTATTTTTAGTAACCTTTATGATCTGTTTCTTTTGCCAGTATTCGGAGTGTAATGCAGAAGTACTTGGAAGAGAGAGATGAGCTTGCTTTTGACAAAATTTTCAACCAGAGGATTGGTAAGTTGGAATGAATTTATCACTATAATGTTTTATCTTCCTGCTAAAGTGCTACAATTTCAAATTGTTTTAAGCTTTGTTTCATGAAGTAGGACATTCATGTTCTGTGTAGGATTCAGTGTTTGAGGATCAAGGATAAATTGGACTTGAGTTGCAGTAGCACTGGGATCAGCCTTTGTACTGCACAACCAAATGTATTCTCAGCCTTTGTATGCCTGATTTAAGATGAAATGATCTTCTACAGTTGAGTCAAATGCATCAAAATCAGGAAGACACCACACTGTGCAGTTTTGTAAGCTTTTAGAATTGCACAAGTGTGGTCACTTGGCGTGAAAATCTCAATAAGGTAGAAGTTACTCATCAGACTAGTTCTGTGGAAGTTGTAACTATGCCCATCACCATATAGGTTTTTTTTAGTCCAACATGTCTTTCTTCTTTCAAAGCACCAGCTTCCTTTTTTTGTATTTCTCCATGTCACCTAAGCCGTCAAAAACTAAATCAAATACTTTGTGGATTTTAGCAGCAGAGATATATTTATCATTTGGTGATTAGCAAAACCTAAATAAGCAGAAGTGCAGAACTGCATAAGTACATTCCCTTAATTAAAAAATAAAACTGAGGAAAGTGCTAATACTAAATGTACCATGGGAACACAGCAACCCTGCAGGCTTTGATTAACTTTACTTACTTCTATGTCCCCAGTGAGATTAGGCGGCAGTGAAATTCTCTTTTCGCTCACATTTTCTCTTGCATATTTTTCTCAGTGAATGGTAATGCTCTGTCCATATTAGGATGTACAACATGCTGTTTAACCCCATTGTGCTTTACATGACGGTGTAAAGCATAATGAAGAATCTGAATAATGTCTTTTTTTTGTTGGGGAAGATGTCAAAGCTGTTTCACAAACTGTTATTGCTCAGTTGGTTAACAATTAATTTTGTGAATGCAAATAATACAACAACCAAATTACTACAGATGATGGGTTACTTGGGCATGGAAATTTAGCATTAAGGATTTCTTAAACAGGAAGTGACTTACCATTTGCTGCCCTCTTGCATTTCTGCTTTCTATACTAAGGGACAGAACTGCTCCAGTCAGCAGAGCTGTTCACCTAGGTGCTTGTCTCTCTCACTTGGTAACTCCAGTGGCAACAGTGTTTGGCATGTCTAGTACACCATTTAGAGCAGAATAGTTTACAATATGAGGGGAAAAAAAAACAATTAATTGCCATGACAAATATTTGAGCTATTTATAAAATAGCATGACCTCAGAGTAAGAGCTGTGCTTTAGCTGCTATCGCCACAAGTGGAATAACATTTCCTGCTGGGCACATGGTAAATGTAGGTCTTCACCAGAGTACCAGTGCAAAACTAGTGACTTTCTATAGACGGAAAAACCAGTAACTTTGAAACAGTTCCATTGTCTTGGGTTGACTCATTAGCCACCACTACAAAAGGAGATGGACCCACAAACCTAGACATAATCTAACCTAGTGCTAAAATGCTATGGCAGATCCAGAAGTAATGTGTTGTAAATGGGGATGGGCCCTGATCAGAATCAGCAATGGTTTGCTCAAATAAATATAATATGTAATGAATATTTTGTATTTGTGTTGCAGTTTTATGACATGATTAATGGGACATGAACTGTTTTGTGTTCTTAATATGGGTTTATCAAATTGGAGGGCAAATTTTGACTGAAAATATGGCTAATAGAATGTGCTGTAAATATGTCAATCTGTTTCAGTCATTAATTTTAACCCGCGCTATGGGGAAAAAATGAATAAAAATTTGCTTAATTTATTTATAAAGAAATTGTAATTGGCCATACAAATGCATGTATGCTTAGTTGTAGGTTTTTAAATAAAATTCCTCCATCTCTTGGAAAAACGGAATGTCCTGATTTTATGTAGTTGTTTAGAGGGTTGTACAAGTTTAAGTCTTGTGTAACTGGTCCCCTTTTACG
>BRDA01013951.1:31072-56647 GCA_036984385.1 Crenuchus spilurus
GTATATGCAAATTGCCATTATAAAAACTGAAGCAGTAGACTTTGTGGACATTGATGTTTGTGTCATTCTCAAAACCTTTGGCCATGACTGTACATGTAATGACTATAAAATGACTGTATGTTTGCAGACACATACAAATGTTTGGGTACAGAATATGTACATGTTCAGAGACGTACAGAAGAATAAGCCGCCCATAAGTAGTTGAATTTAAAATGGCTCAATTTAGCTAACCAGCAATTTATTTGTATTTCAGATGGTGCTGGGCGACAAAACTATATTGATTTGTTTCACGATAATTTTTCCCTCGATGACGATGATAAGCCGGGACAGTAGAATTCGATAAGCATTAACGTTCGTTTCCATTTCACGTATAAGCAGCTTGACAGTCTGTTACGTGCCCTGCACATGTCTGCTGCTCTGGTGCTCCTGTCGGCGGTGGCTCCATCCCTCTCCCAGGATTGGTGCATCAGCGGGAACATCGCCCGTTTAATTGCTGCACTGTGGAGGCGGGTCTACAAACGGAGCTGTGTGCAGTTGGAGAGAGAGTGAACGAGAGAGAGAGTAGAGCAGCTGAGAGTTTGTGTGTGCTTGTATTCTTGAGAACTAAGCTTAGAGAGTCTCCCGAGTTGTGATACTGCTGCCCGTTAGATCCTCCTCACCAGTGCTGCCAACGGTTACACCTTAATCACGCAGCACAAGAGAAAGGAGCATAAACAGCTGTGATGTGAGCGGAGAAACAAGCAAACAACGTCACTCTCTAGATCTGAGAGACAAGAAATGCATATTTACACAGCAGCACAAGTCACACTGCTCACTTCACACTGCTGCGCATGCGCGCCTGTCTGCTCTGTTTTCTGTTCTGAAGTTTATTAATGAAAATTTAATATTGTGATAATTATCGAGATCGACCAATATAGAAAAAAATATTGTGATGAATGTTTTGGCCGTATCGCCCAGCTCTAATTTCAGACCATATACAGATTGAATGTTTGATTGAAATTTCTTTCAATGGCTTGAGCATTGCACAGGAAAACCTGTGCCCTGTGTGCTGAAAGTCCACTGTGGAAGGTTTTCCTGTATACTGCTCAACCTTCCGTTTTTGCATTCTGTTCCTTTATTTATTTTCAAATTGTATGAACACTAATAATTTTCATTATTGTCAATAAATTTTTTTTTTATACACAGCACATTGTCTGAACAGTAAATATACACTTTTTACTTGTACTGGACTTGCTAGCAAAACATCTAGTTTTTGGAGAGTTTATAGATGTATTTGAGGCAATAGTATGTAGATAGATAGATAGAAAGAAAGAACGAACTGTATTGATCTCTTTAGGTGGTTCATCATCAATACAGTACAGTAAAAGAGGTAGGTAGATAATATATTAATAAAGAGTTGTTATAAAAAAAATTGTGTGTGTAAATTGCAGGGGCAAAAAAAATGGTATTTTCTTAAGAAACACAATGTCAACAGTACCTCACAGTTCTCTACCACTAACCTCACTAAAAAAGGTGCAATACACGCTCTTCACATTTAAGATTTTCATTGTTTTCACTGTACAAAGTGCAGTTTGTCATGATATGATTCTCCACTGCCCATGTCTGCTGGTTGTTCTTTTCCCCAGTGACCTCTATGATTGACTGCTTGGATTAGGCCAACATGCAAATGAACAGTGCTTCTAGGTCTCATCACTGCAGGCCTGTACAGTAGATGCCAGCTGCTCATAAAATTTGTGGTTAATTTGCATCAGTAAAAATGGACGCGCAATTTCTTCTTTTTGAATATTTGAGAGAATATTGAAATACCTTTACCCAAATCTACTGCCAAGAGTTTATAATGTTTTGTTAAATTTAATAGTAACGTTTTCATGGTAAATTAGGGCAAAAGGTCTTGCATGAGTAGATCAGCTCCAACCTCATTTCCTGACCCTTTATTTCCCTGGTTGCCTTCATTAGCCTGCAGTTCCCTCCTCATTGATTACTCGCATGTGTCCATTCCTTTCACATGCGCTTTCTATCTCCCCCCACCTTCTTGATATTACCATCACTATGAGCCAGAGCTCAAATACACTTTCACTGACTTGCATACACATGTGGCATCATTCTGGTTAGTCACATTCTGAATAGTACACACTCACTCATTCCCTTTATCATCTCAGTTATTTCTTTCTTGTGATAAAGAGCAGTTTCAGTGTTGGGCAGCAGCCTCTGTCATTCCACTCATTTGTGTTGCACTGGCACAGAGGGAATGCAGACCTGGATTGTTCAGAAGAGACACCTGGTGGAGCAGGCTTTCTCCTCACTCTCTCCCTCGCTCCTCCTGTTCCTCAGCTCGTTGCTCGTTGCTCCAGCCATCCCTCCTCCCTCATTCACATCTCCTTCTCTTTCCATCTGTCAGAGTTCTGGAATGGATGTTGGAGAGTTTTGTGTTGCTTAGCAACTGTGGTTGCCATGGGAACCCAGAAGAAATCCCTTGTCTGCTAGGCGACCGGGAAAATGAAATTAATTAAAGGACGAATTTTAAAAAATAGTGCCAAAAAGAGGATGGACATTAAAATCTAGCAAGCATGATAATGCATGCCTACTAATTACATGTAGCATTCCTCTTAACACTGAGCAGGCAGTTCTTATTGTGTGGATTCCTTTCCTCTTTGACCATTAATGATTTAGGCTGCAGTTTCTGAATGCATTTCAGGTGTGTTTGGCTACAGTTTCCTTGAGTATTTTTAAGAAGTGTTTTCAGCTCCAGTATTGATGGTGTTCTTTCTGTTCTGATCATTTCTATTGAGATCTGTTTGTGCGCAAGTCCACACATGCATGTACTTGAATGTGCTGGTTAACTGACTGTTCTTTCATCAACCAGACACCTTTTAATTGCTGTAGAAATTGGAAGGCTTGATTGATCAGTGAGTGTCAACTGTCAGCCTTGCTCCCTGTCGTGTCCCCTGCCCCCCCCCCAAAAAAAAAAAATCCCCCAGTTCTCCCATTCCTTTTTTTTTTTTTTTTTTTTTTTTTTTTTTTGGCATTCATTGTGTCTTCACATAGACCAGAGACAGTTATATAAACATAATTGGGGAAAAAACACCCTCGCCTGCAGCTCTGAAGCACTGCTCTTCACTTCCCATAGCAGCCTGAATCTCTGGGCGGGGCTTAGAAGAGCCAGTCAGCCTGGTAGACAAGACACAGGCTTGAGATTTTAAAGGGGAAGTAGGGGGTTGGGAATCGTGTCCAAATGACTCTGTTTGGACCTGATCCTTGTAAACATCTAGAATGACTCTTTTATGAGCAACTGCGGCAACAGACTCTTGCACAATCAACGTCTTTAAGGCAGTTACCATGTCATGTATTTCTCTCCGATTCTTCCCAAGAGCTTTTCAGTGGCCAGTCATGCTCTTTGTTATGCAGAGTACAATATAACCTCTTAGTAATATTACCATCACTTTTCACAAGAATTAAGACATTTTCAAACTGAGGATACCAAATGATGGTGTTTTGGGTGTTATTTTTTTCCTATTTTCCTCAAACATGTCTTAAGTTGTGTAGTAGTACAGGTTGTTGCATTTGTCGCTTCAGAATTGTCTGCACATTCTTTATTGGGGACAGGTAACCACTATTGGCAGGGCAGTCTAGTTCCCACAGCCATGCCTTTACAATATGTGCAGCATGTGGTTTTGTGTCGTTTTTTTTTTTGCTGATGTGTAAATGTACCTGAAAATATGTTGTCTTGGAGACATAAAATGTTGCACTGACAAAACCCCATAAAATGACAAACCCTGATTTTTGGACTTTTTGCTGATAAGTCTGGTTGATCCATTTTATTAAAAATGAGCTGGAATACTGATTCTTCTGACCAATGTACAAGTTTCCACTGTTTGATGGCACATCCCAAATTCATTTGAGTCCAGAGAAGTCAAGGCTGCTTCTGGAAATGGTTGGTTAAACGCTTTTTTTGCACAGTAAACTGTTTTTGTGAAAGCTGGCATTTGTGAATGCAACTCCATATTATAGTTCTTGACAAAGGTTGCCAAAGTAAAGCCTTACCCATGTGGCTGTATCAGCTGTTGATGAATGACTGATCTTGATGCAGTGCCATCTTGGGGATCCGGAGATAATGGCTGTTCAGCTTAGGCTTGCGCCCTTGCCCTTTATGCCCTCAAATTCCTCAAGATTCCTTGAATTGTTTAATAATATGCACTGTAGTGGGAGAAATATGCAAATCCCTTCCAATCTTTCTTTGAGAGACATTGTTTTTAAACTTTTTTAGCAATCTTCTGGAGATCCTCTGCCCATCTTTACTCTTCAAAGACTTTTGCTTTTTGTGGGTACTGTTGATGATTGTAGTCACTTGTTGACATCTGCTATACTTGTGCTCATTTACTATTTATTTACTGAAAACATTTTAGGAAAATTGTCACCTGTGCACATTTAAGTATAGTTTATATTTTGAAATGTTTTAAATTCATGAAGTAAAATGTGCAGAAAATATTTCCATATGTTCATTTGAATGCCACTCTGTTTATACTTGCATATATTTATTTGCATGCTTTATTAGCTCCCATTCAGACTGAATCATGCTAAGCCGTGACACTGACGTGATGTTAGTGTATGTTGGGCTGGTATGGATGGATTACACACCAGAGTTTTTATACATGGTGTCCCCTGCTGGGCTGAGAATAGTCTACCAACCAAAAATATCCAGCCAGTGGTGTGCCATGAGAAGCATCCTGACGTTAAATCTACTAGTTGGAGCCACAAGATAAGTGTATGTGAATGAGCACTGCAGAGAATGATCCACCAGCCAGATACCTGATATGTGATGGTCCTTGATTGTGTTTTTACATGCATATTTTCTCAGGCCTGTATTAATTTTTATACCATTTGTATCCTTAGTAAAGGTATTTGTCTTCTACCCAAACTAAACCAAACTTCATTTATTTTTTTTATCATTTTCTGTTACTGAAAAATGTGTTGCCATGCTAGGATTATGACTGTACAGTGATGCTCTCACTACTTGTTTTTGATGCATAATGCACAGCTTGACCTTTTGCTCTGCAGTGCTAGAGAATAAATGGCAGCCCACTGCATGCTCCCGTCAACAGCTTCTGATTCTGCAGAGCTTGGCCACCACAGCCATGCGGCATGTCTGTTTCTCGACACATTTGACTGATTCATCCCATGTAGTCATGCTTAAAGGTGGTAGGACAATCTCCCCAGCCAAGCCCCAATGAGCAACATCAGACTAGAACAGATGTAGAGCATTTCTGCCCTTTTGGTATCATTTCAAAACCCTAGGACCTACTCTTGGGATGACCAGCAAAATGCTCACAGTGTCTGTGTGCTAGAATGTTCTCATTCTCTGTCTCTCACGCTCTCACAGTTACAGCTAGTGTTGGTAGATTGATCTTGAAACCATGCAAAGGGAAGTGTGTATGAGGCAGAGTAAAACAGAGAGGGAGGGATTATGTGGGCAGGAGTGATGAAAATCAGGCCTAAAATAAACTGACACTGTTTGCTGAGACGTGTGTGTGTGTGTGTAAAAGCTCGTGTTTCCATTTCTGTCCTCTCTGTTACTGTGTCCTTTTATGATATGCAGTATCAACAATCAGCCTTGCTGTGTTAAACAGTGATATCTTAACCTTGTGAGTAGAAAAAGTTTTTCTTCGTAGTGAATGTTTTTCTGTCAAGGCAGCAGACTACAGGGTCATTTAGTTCCTTGTTTTGTGCATGCTCTCACCAAGTGTGTGTGCTTAGCATACTTGTATTGACAGCAAGGATAGTAGGTGGTAAAACTGATGCAATTTGCTTTATCATGGATGGACCATGAAGCTTTAGAGCAATATGACCAGTTACCTATATCATGATAAATTATGACACAATTGTGTACATCAAGTCAATATCACAGGTATTTTCAGTGTTTCTAGACAAATAAGATTTTGACCAATAACTGAGTATGTAAATAAACAAAGCACATGTAGAAATGTTTTAATTTTTTATTTTTTGTTAATGTTTTTGCAAATGTTGATTTAACATATTGTGTATCAGTCTCTCAGACAGAAAAGACTTAAATCTTGTCTAGCTTAATATAACATCACAGACTACAGTGGAGTGTTTGTTGTGTACAGTGATTAGCACATAGTGCATAGTACAGTGTTTGGGGTCACATAGTGCCCAAGCATTTAACCCTTTCCGACCCCAAATTATGTTCTGCTCCTCAGTTAAATATGATCATGCTCTCTTCTTATTCTAAATGCAATTTTCCTAGCTGTTTTAGGTCTCCATTGCCATACACACTGTATCTACACAGCACCAAAATCCCAGGAACAAAAGTTGTTGTTGGCAGTAATGCAAATAGAGCAGTTTAATATTTGACAGTTCGTTATAACTTTGGGATGGCAAGCACTTTTTCAGGGTTTTTGTAATCTAGAGCCCTGCATATACAATTCACATTTTCCCCTTTAGTAGTCAAAATTTTGTTTTAGAAATGCCAGGGAGATGCTCACTCTGCATCATGCAGTTATATGGGAAGCCCGTAAAAGGGATAAATAGATGGCAAGAGTCCATGTTTATTTTTAACGCTGCAAATAATCAGTAATAAAAAATTTTACATGCTGGTGTACTATTTTAGTCTGTTTGTCTTCCATCTACCAGAATGATTTTGTCAGTCACTGAATAGGTCAGGGTTGAAATGACACGTTTTTTTCTTGGTTTTATTTACCACATTAATGTAGTTTGGTAGTAGGTTTGGTATTTTTGAACCTGTCTAATGTAAAGTAAACTGTGTTGCCATATATGACTTTGTTTGCAACATGATACTCTAGTGAACATGTGAAGAAAGAATTTTATTTGTTTAATGTTGCGAAGAAAATGCATTTATTTCTAAACTTGCGAGATTGTTTACTGTATTGCTGTATGTTTAAATATAATTATGTTCTGAGAAATCTAATTTTGGAGGGGTAGATGGCATTGAAAACAGTCTTGACCAACATTCTGCATAGAGATGTTGACTGGCATCCTTTGTGCATTGTTACATGCATATTTTCCACTGCTGTGAAAGAAATGAACCATACCTTATTTTTCTACAGATAATTTAGAAATTAAATATAGTCGCTGTGGTGGCTTAGTGGTTAGCACGTTCGCCTCTCAGCACTGAGGTCTTGGGTTCGAGTCCACATCTGAGCGGAGTTTCCATGTTCTCCTCGTGTCTGCGTGGGTTTCCTCCGGGGTCTCCGGTTTCCTCCCACAGTCCAAAAACATGGAGGTCAGGTGAATTGGCTACTCTAAAAATGTCCATGTGTGGGTATGTATGTGTGTGCGTGTGTTCACCCAGCGATGGACTGGCGCCCAGTGTAAAGCCCTGCCCTGCGCCCAGTGAGAGGGTTAGGGGACTAACCGCGACCCTGATAAGGATTAAGCGGGTGTGAGAATGAAAAAAAAAAAAAGAATATAGTCGCTGTCCTTCTGCCAAACTTCAGGAGGGGTGTGGTTGTAATTATTCTTGTAAGCATTTGTGAAGTTGCCTCTGAAAATTTAGCTAATTTTGTCAGTCTGAGCAGCTCTATAGACTGTTTGCAGAGTTATGTTTAATGGTAGCCAGTTGGTGATTATCCATTAACTGTGTAACAACAGGGTACAAGTAGCTGGCTGTCCTTGAATTTACGAGAGTTGAGACCTCAAATCTGATCTTGAATCCTCATTCATACCAGCTACACACAAGACGAGTTGAAAACATGCCTTTGACAGCTTTGCTTAGTCAATGCTTACATTTCAGCAGGACATGATGCCTGTACACTTGTTGGAAGCATTAGTATGGTAATCATAGGAGGAAATTTACTGATTCAGGTTTGCCACATTGAAAGCACAACGCAGTGAAATGAAATGTAGTCATTTGGAGTACTCTTCAAGATATTAACTTCTGACACGTTAAACATTTAATGTATGTGTAGCAATTAATATTTTGACTCTTTGGATCATGTTATGAACTCTCATGAACTTTGAATATTTCTGAAGTGGTGGCATATGCAAGACGGTCAGATTTTTTAAATATAAAATGTGAATTGTCTAATCAAATATTTGGCAAATGTAAAGTGTGATTAAATTAATCTTTTAACAGTGTGATGTAAGCTTTTCACAGTGGCATGTTTTCATTTCTTTTGGGCTACATTCACATTACCAGCCTGAAGTGATTCAAATCCGATCTTTTCAGAGCTGTGTGGACGTGTCAAATCTGAACTTTTCAAATCAGACTCGAGTCACTTTCATATGTGGTCTTAGATCAGATATGGATCTGATTAGTGGACGTGCAACTTATCTGATCTGGTCAGTCACATTTTTCATGTCTTTTTGCTTGTATGCATGTGCATAGTGGGTGTGCCAGCAATCGCTTGTCTTGTTTACTCACGTTGCTGTAAAAGCAGCCAACTGGTATTTATTCACCTTCTTCACCTGATCATGTACAGTCCAGCACCTGTTTACTCTCCTTCTGAACAAAACACCATGCACAAATCAGCTACTAAAACATCTACTTTACTAAAATCAGTCACCTCACAAATGCAGGGTTGCCAGATCCCCCAAACCATCAACCGATTTTGTAAAAACGTCACAGTACACAAACGGAAACTAGCCGAAAATCTAAGGTGACGCAAACATTTCAATGAGCTTTAAAACATAAATCTTCTAAACTCTCATTCAATGTCTTTTCATTTAGTACAAAAACCCTGCAAAATGCCAACACTGAAGGCTTATCAGTGACTGTATTTTTGTAAACCTGGCAACCCCGCACAAATGTGACACATTTAGTTGTTGGTGACTAAGGCGATGTGTATACATGTATTGATGTGCACATGCGAGCCATTTCAGGGACAGATTTGTTCACATTAGACAGATGCTGCTCACTTACATTTGTAAATATGACCCCTCAACGTAGTTCAATCTGATTTGAGCAAAAATGTAATGTGAACATAGCCTTAGAAGCCTTTCTCTTCCCCATTCAGTAATTTGTTTTTCTCTTGTATGATAAACTCAGTTTATATTCATTACATGTAAAGTGACCTTTTTTAATGTTGATCAGTAAAATTAAAAAAAATCCAGTATCTCAAATTATAAGAATGCTTCATAAGATCATACAGAATTCTTGACGTGCATGTTCATTTAAACACTCAGTACTTTGTTGGGGCTACTTTACCACAGTACTGCATCAGTGCAGCTAGTTGTTGGATGTATGACTTTACATAATCATGAACATATCATTTCTTTCATAAAGTGTCATGCCGATTATGCACGATTCCTCCTCCACTTATCCATGTTTAACATGCCTGAAATATGATCTTCACTGTAAACAACAGGGAACTGTTTGTAAAATAGTGGCCCGGAAGTGAAGAAAACTGGAGCAGGGATAGGCCTTAGTCTGAGAGGAGAGGAGTTCTAGAGATAACAGAGAAGGGAAAGAGGGCATCGTAGAAGATATGGTGCAGCAAGGAAATATTTATTTATTTAGCTGTGGAATATTTTTAAATTGAGCTTTTGTTTAGAGAATGAGTATTTTTAGTATGTCATGTTTTGAAACAATATTGCATTTCCTTACATTTGCAGATTTGGTGCCATTTTAACATTTATTGCTAATTTAAAGGGTGCTGTTCAGTATGGATGCAAAAATGTACACCTGTTGTGGAACACTGTGACAGCAGTGTCTCTAAACAAAAAAAAAAAATCAGTCTCAGTTGTTCATACTCTCCCTACGCAAAGTGAGGTTTAGCAGGAACTGATTTTAATTAACCTTTTATACAGCATTGCCGTAAATTTCCCTTACAACCATCATGCTAATTTCAGTTAGCCAGTCAGTGGAAATGATCATATTGTGCTAGCATCAAGCTAATGATTCCTCTTATTTTCACTTCTTATATTTAAGACATTTAAAGTTTTTTACCAGACATTTATGATTAAGACATGTTACTTTTGAATGTTTTGTTTCACAATTCCAGAATGCAGGGCATTACAAGGAGTAAAGTTTCCCATTGATTCGAAAGCCACATTTGCACGTCTGAACTTCTCCAATCACTTGGTTTACATACATTCTGTTGAGCCGAGCAACACCAGGTCGCTGGAGCATGCCATGAACATGCAGCTGAAGGAGGAGCCACTACTAGCACATACAGGTTCATCTAAAAAAATTTGAATATTATTGAAAAGTTCATTTATTAATTCAAATCGTAAAACTCGTATGGATTCATTACACACAGAGTGATCCATTTCAAGCGTTTATTTCTTTTAATGTTGATGATTATGGTCTACAGCCAATGAAAATCCAAAAGTCAGTATCTCAAAATGTGATTGTTATACGAGACCAATTCAAAAATAGATTTTAATGCATAAATGTTGACCTACTGAAAAGTATGTACAGTTTATGCACTCAGTACTTGGTCGGGGCTCCTTTTGCATGAATTACTGCATCAGTGCGGCGTGGCATGGAGACAGTCAGCCTGTGGCAGTCTAAATTACTAGAGCTGGGCGGTATGACCAAAATTCTATATCACGGTATTTTTCAAAATTATATCGGTTTCACGGTATTTGACGGTTTTTCCCCCCATGCATGATGTTAACTGCATTGATTGCGAGAAGAATTACTACAGTAGAGTGGTTAAGAGTACCCTATTCCACTGTTAGAAAAATGTCTCTTTATTACATGTAATACAGATTTGCATGGCCCCACATGATCAGTTTTCAAATGGTGGCACTAAAGTAGTGAATGAATCCTATAGCAGGACAGTTGCAGTAAAAATGTAAAAGCTTTTATTTAACACATTTTTCAGACAACATCAAAACTGTAAGTTTATACAACTTATGTAAACCAGCTACACATAAATTAAACTGGTGTGCAGTTTATATTACAACATATCTAAACAAATAAGAGGTATTTAGACATTAGGTAGCCAGGGCTGTTTGTCAATGGTTGTATTGTACTGAAAAGTCTCAAATACCTTACCTTTAATTAAATAACAATATTAAAAACAAATAAATAATAACAATAATCATAAATATAAACATTCTGCAACTTCCAGCAATAATACTATTGCTTCAGGCCGAGGTACATTACCCAGTATTCAAGTAACCTTGTCAGTTTGACCTGATGATGTAGAAGGCACTGCTTTTAGTTCCATGCACTCTTGGTACTCCAAAGCGTGTTTGCGTCTAAGGTGGTGCAGCAGATTGATCGTGTTACCACCAGCCACGACAAATTTTGCTCGACAGCATTTGCAGTAAGTAACTGTTTGGTCCACGTCTGACCTTTTAAACCCGAAGTACTTCCAGACAACAGACACGGCTCCTTTCTTTGGCAAAAATTCCTTTGGGTCATCAAAGTTTGGTAGAACTTCTGGTTCAGAACTTCCCTCGTCCATTTTCAGCAAGCTAGATTTGCGCTCTGTTGCATGTGTGTTTAGCGGCGTAGCAATAAAAAGCGTCCCTTGTGAAACAATTTACGACCGTACTGCGTTCCGGGCACGTTTAGGCTATTTAAACCGGTGTGGCCGGTATATGAAAAATTCTTATCATTAAAATAAAATGCAGTTTTCGGTGCGAACCGGTATACCGCCCAGGACTACTTGAGGTCTACTGTGAAGTTTCCACAATCAGTGATGTTTAGGGATGATATCAGTGCAACAGTAATTTTGACCAATGCACTTTGTAGCAGCTACACCTTTCTTTACCTTTACATATATAATGTTGTATAAGGCTTTTAAAATTCTTTTTTAGGTTATTACTTCCTTTTCACATGCACTTCCTGAAGATGACTGGTAATAAACCATTGACAGTCACAGGTTTCATGAGATCTATTTTGAGAAAAGTGATTTTTTTTTTATTCAAAAAGTGGATATCATATCTTGCAAGTTTACTGTGTTAACTACCTTGAAACATCACATTGTTAACCAAAGAACATGGTTGTCCATATTCTATTTTTTTTTTTACTGTTATGAAGTATATCAAGGTGCTTGATACCAAATCAATTGTGTGGTTATAAATTAAAAACACTCATTGTCTTTAGTGACAAATATTTATATGATAAAACACAGATTATGTTCCACATTGTTGGAGAGTAAATGTAAAATTTGGTGTAACATACCTTTTAATAAGTATTGAACGTTACACTATGAATTTCTTGCTGAATTTGAATATTGAAAAGTTTTGATACTTTTGAAAGTTTAGCTGCTGCAGTTGGGTTACATTTATGTTCTGATGGCTTGTCTGTTTTTTAAAGCAGAATGTTCTCTTTGTAGGCAAAAGAGTACAGCACAAGTTTTCAGTATTTAAGCAAAGTCAGTAGTGTTTAATGCATTAAATATTTAAAAGCTAATCAGATCATTAGTAAATGCTAGATATTTTAAAACATTTTACATACTACAAACTATTTTACATTTCCGTAATCATTGCAATTTTATATATGTGGGTTAAGTTTGAACTTGGCTCTGTCTGCTTTAATTCATTATTTAATTATTCTTTTCCTCTTTTAATTAATCACATATTTGAGGATATTTGAATTGCCACTGTTGAGCCAAGTGGCTCCCAGGGCCATGTTGGACCATTTTACTGGGAACTAGTTTCTGTTTCTTTTTCCTTCAGCTGTGCTGCTATGAAAGAACCTAGAAAACAGTATACATATGACAGTAACTCACCAATGACTAGCAGCTATGCCTGTAAGAGTTTGCGATGCCATGCCAATCATTTGCCTTTGGACTTTAAGATATGGCTGTTTATCTTCTTTTGTTTAAACTTCACTAATTTTAGTGCCAGTAGCAGAACCTTGCCTGTAATATGGTGTCTGGCACTGCTAACCAAGCTAGCATGAGCTACATTAGAGGTTCAGGTTCATTTTCCATCACACCAAAACCCCTCACTCAACTTGCTCTAAGGTTTTTCCTCTTTTACACATGTTAGTAGTGCAACAATTATTTGGTAGTGAACCACTTGTGTAATGTGTGACACTGTTTGACCCTGTAGCCTGTTAATGTTGGCTGCAAACATTGCAAAATGCTTCAAATGAATCAAAATATTCAAAAACAGAAAAGCAGATACCTTTGCATATTACCAAACTACATGTTCCCATGCAGCATTTATTATTAGATTTGTGGTTAATGTAGCATAGTCCATTATAATATGCCTTGACTGGTTTGGAACATTGCAGACATCAAACTGTCTAGTTGATGGAATTGGTTCTCTTAAGGCAGTATAGGCAAGAATTTGAGCTTCACTGCCTGGATCAAGTCTGTTCAGTTGAGATTGAAGCTAAACTCTGCAGGATGGTTGCTGTCCAGGATGAGTATTGAGCACCCCTGTTCTAGGTTCTTCTAACAAATAAGCACAGACCAGCTGTCTGAATTTGTCTGGGTTGTTGTTAGAGCTGGGCGATATGGCCAAAAGTTTTATCACTGTAAATGTTTCAATATTGATCAATCTCGATAATTATCACGATATTACATTTTCTCACACTGTCATAGTTTTAAACATCTTTCTAAAAACATCAGACTAAATACATGAAATGTTACTATTTAAAATATTAAAATGTTTATTGCCAGAACATAATATTGTAGCGTCCGGCTGGACACGTTGAAAGGATGGAAGAGAAAGACGTTTACAGTCGTCGCTTTATTGTTGCAACTTACAATGATTGCTGTTGGCTGCAGCCACTCCAAAATAACAGGCTAGAGAACCAAGCTAAAATGCTAATGCGACCTCGCGCTCTCTTGCCCGGGGAATCACAGCTTGTCTTAAACACAACAGTGCATTTTGGCGGCGCTGGTGAGGAGGATCTAACAAGCAGTGTTACATGTCAGAACTCGCTGTCAAGCTGCTTAGACGCAAAATGGAAACGAACATTAATGCTTATCGAATTCTATTGTCCTGGCTTCCCGTAATTGAGGGAAAACATTGCCAAAAAAATTGATAGTTTTATCGCCCAGCATTAATATATACACTGCTCAAAAAAATAAAGGGAACACTTAAACAACACATCCTAGATCTGAATAAATGAAAGTCTCATAGAAAACTTTGTTCTGTACAAAGTTGAATGTGCTGACAACAAAATCACACAAAAATCATCAATGGAAATCAAATTTATTAACCAATGGAGGCCTAGATTTGGACTCACACACAAAATTAAAGTGGAAAAACACACTACAGGCTGATCCAATTTTGATTTAATGTCCTTAAAACAAGTCAAAATGAGGCTCAGTATTGTCACCCACATGCCTGTATGACCTCCCTACAACGAATGGGCATGTTCCTGATGAGGTGGCGAATGGTCTCCTGAGGGATCTCCTCCCAGACCTGGACTAAAGCATCTGCCAGCTCCTGGACAGTCTGTTGTGCACATTGGTGGATGGAACGAGACATGATATCCCAGATTTGCTCAATCGGATTCAGGTCTGGGGAACGGGTGGGCCAGTCCATAGCTTCAATGCCTTTATCTTGCAGGAACTGCTGACACACTCCAGCCACATGAGGTCTAGCATTGTCCTGCATTAGGAGGAACCCAGGGCCAACCGCACCAGCATATGGCCTCACAATGGGTCTGACGATCTCATCTCGGTACCTAATGGCAGTCAGGCTTACCTCTGGCGAGCACATGGAGGGCTGTGCAGCCCTCCAAAGAAATGGCAACCCACACCATTACTGACCTACTGCCAAACCGGTCATGCTGAAGGATGTTGCAGGGTGCAGATCGCTCTCCACAACGTCTCCAGACTGTCACGTGCTCAGTGTGATCCTGCTTTCATCTGTGAAGAGCACAGGGCGCCAGTGGTGAATTTGCCAATCCTGGTGTTCTCTGGCAAATGCCAAGCGTCCTGCGTGGACGTCAGGCCCTCATACCATCCTCATGGAGTCTGTTTCTGAAGGTTTGAGCAGAAACATGGATATTAGTGGTCTGCTGGAGGTCATTTTGCAGGGCTCTGGCTCTGCTCCTCCTGTTCATCCTTGCACAAAGGCAGAGGTAGTGGTCCTGCTGCTGGGTTGTTGCCCTCCTACGACCTCCCCCACGTCTCCTGGTGTACTGTCCTGTCTTCTGGTAGCACCTCCAGCCTCTGGACACTATGCTGACAGACACAGCAAATCTTCTTGCCACAGCTCGCATTGATGTGCCATCCTGGATGAGCTGCACTACCTGAGCCACTTGTATGGGTTGTAGAGTCCGTCTCCTACTACTACGAGTGTGAAAGCACCACCAACACTCAAAAGTGACCAAAATATCAGTCAGAAATCATAGGTACTGAGAAGTGGTCTGTGGTCCCCACCTGGAGAACCACTCCTTTATTGAGTGTCTTGCTAATTGCCAATAATTTCCACCTGTTGTCTATTCCATTTGCACACCAGCATGTGAAATTGTCAATCAGTGTTGCTTCCTAAGTGGACAGTTTGATTTCACTTACTTGGAGTTATATTGTGTTAAGTGTTCCCTTTATTTATTTTTGAGCAGTACACACAGGAAAATATGTGCATTTCATGTGAATATTGTGACTTATTAAGGAAAAACAAATGCATTTGAAGCAACATAAATCAAAGATACAATGCGTCATGGTTGTTCCTGTGATTTAGGATTACTTGTGCGTGTGCGAGTGTCTGTGTTTTTATCCCTTGCGAGATTATTCCACAGTGATCCAATTAGTACTTTAGTTACCCACCTATTTTAACAGCTGTAATCAGCTTGTGTTAATACCACAGGTAGCATGCAGTGGAACAGGGCCAAGAAGCTGTGCTTTCCCTTTTAATCTGTTATGGTGAACCTTTCACGCTAACTACTAAACCAAGCCCCTACTAGCTTTTGAAGCCCTCCTTTTCTTCCTGCGATCATCGAGGCCCATAGGCTACATCATTGACCACTCTATGAACACCACATACTGTTATTCTTGTTTGACCCATTGACATTGTGACTTATTAAGAAAGTATAATTAATTATTGTGCATGTGAAAGACCGATTCAGCAGTGATTCTTGCAGCCATATTCTAGCTGTTGCAGTTCCCTTTTCTCTACCACCCGACCAAGTGAGGCCCATTATTGTTGCTATGGGAACAATAAGGCTCATCTTTGCTGGCTGTTTTGAGCCTTTTTTCCTCTCTCTCTCACCCCCCCCCCCTCCCTCTTTTTTCTCTCAAGCAAAACATCACATCATGGCTACACAAACACTAAGGTTCTTTAAGAGCTTGTGACTTCTGCAAATGTTGTGCTTTAGAGCAAACAGTTGACAATTGGGCTGGAGTGCTGTTACAGCACTGTGGTCAGGACATTGAGGAAGAGAACAGGGTGGCCCTTAAGAGGAACTGGTAAAGTGAAAGGTCAAGGCAGTTGTCTGATGGTGGATTTGCTGAAATAGATGAGTGGTGTCTCTCTTCTGATTAAGGGTAATCCTCTCAACAGTGTAATCTATGGCCCACAGGTTTGGATGCTGTTGCCATCCTCCTTTGTTCATTTACATTGCCTGGTGGTCCTCTGCCCTCACCCTCAGAATAATGGCCGGAGAACACAAAGTGAAAATGTCATACCATTATGTAACATTGCATAAAACACTTTTTTCCACAGGCCTGTGATTTAAAATTTGCACTTATGGAAAATGTACACTTTGGATACTCTGTAAACCTGATGGTAGCAGATATGCAGTCTTAACTATGCTAAATGTCATCACGATACTCGGGAGAACTATCTGTCTTTGAAATTCAGCATTGTTGATGGGGTCACTTTTGTCATATTAAAGATTGAAAATGTTTTTATTGTATGGTAGCTTGTAAGTTTGCTAAACATTGGTCTATATTGTTCATTGTTCTTCTAATATTAAATTGACATGACAGTTCCTCTGTTTCCAGAGGAAGCATTGTGCAATATATAGTCATGAGGGGTTCAGTTTATTGTCCGAGCTGTCCATTTTTTAACCCTTCTGGATATATTTTTGTTAGGGTGCCACAGATTGGTACGCTCGGTTTCTAACATATTGCATTTTACCTTTGTCAAAAAACGGTAATTACATGACTTTTATTGGTAATGTTCAGCTTTGTTTTCATCTTTATGCCTTATAAGGGAAAACCTTCAAAGCTAAGATGTTTTAAGTGCTGACATTTATTCCCCATTATTTTGTTAGGCTTCCTCCTCTTCAAGGATTTCTGTATGAATGAGATAGACGAGGCAGTTCCCCAGTTGAAGTTTTATGAAGAGGTAAGACACGCCTTCAGTTTTGTCAGAAAGACTGCTTTGCCTCATTTCTCTTCACTTAATCTGTGCTTTCAGTTGAATAGTTGACTATTCACCATGCCAGACTGTGATAGAAAAAACAGCCTCATGACTACAACTATGTAATGTTGTATCCTCCAATGGGAAGTTGTCAAATGTGTGTCAGATTAAAGAGCATGTGATTGTATTTCAGATTACTGTAATCTCGTTTTGTCTTCTCAGATTAAAGAATACGAGAAGCTTGATTCAGAGGAAGAGAGACTAAGTCGCAGCAGGCAGATTTACGATGGCTACATAATGAAGGAGCTCCTATCGTGTTCACATGTAAGAACACATTGTTTACAAAAATGTTTTACATTAAAATAAATCAGTATATTATTATTGCAAGTTAATTCTACTTGTGCATGTACATTTCCAGTGCTCTACTGCTTGAATCATATCTGCTCAAGCCAAAGGGACTTTCTTGCCTCTTTAATCAGCCCAGGCACAATTTAAATGTAGGCTTTCTCTGGACCTATAGTCATGTGCACCATTAGTGACCCTATTTTAGCTTCCATTTTCCATCCAAAGATTTTCAAAAGAAGTAAGGATGAATGAACAAACACAATAGTGCAACGGGCTCTCAAGTCACACAAATTACAGCACTGGTTTTTGTTGTATGCTAGGATAACACCAGAACATGGCAGTTCAGTTAAGGAAAGCAAGGGAAATCATAGTAAATGCTTTGTTTACTCAAAAGAAATGGTTCCTTCTATAGATTTTCTTTTTGTCTGTCTTGCCAGCCCTTCTCTAAAAAAGCAGTGGACCATGTCCAGTCTCACCTGGCTAAGAAACAGGTGCCCCCATCACTCTTTCAGGTGAGTAAATAAAACTACTTTGACATGTTATGTCAGTAGGATTTTAAAGCAGTTGCATGGTATGTCTGATTGGATGAAGAACTTGGTCAATGCCTTGACTATAGGGATTAATGTTTTCCTCTTTACCTTAGCTGTGCCTGTTTTTGAAAGCTGCTTACCATTTTATTTGCTGAACGTACAAAATTGAACTAGGATTTAACATGGTTCTTTGGTAAACATTTGCCAAAAAGGACTGGTGCTCTTGACCTGAACAATATATGAGCTGAAAAAAGCTTGTTGGAAAATATTTTTCCTCCACTTTATTGCTAAACTTCCTAGCTAACACTAGGGTAGAAACACTGATAGTGTTAACAGACAGTAGATGACCAGACATATTCAACTGCCCTGCATGCTCACTCACAGAATCATGTACAAAAATGTAAAAAAAAATAAAATATATATATATATATATAACATTTCCTTTATTTCAGTAATTCAATTACAAAATTTAAACTCGTATATTATATAGATTCCTTACACCCAGAATTTTAATGTTGATTATGGCCTACAGCCAATTAAAACCCAAAAAGTCAGTATCTAAAAAAAAAACAAAAAATATTATACAAGACCAATTAAAAAACTAAATTATTTTAAATACATACATGTTGTCCTACTGAAAAATATGTACAGTAGTATATGCACGCAGTACTTGCTCGGGGCTCTTTTTGCATGAATTACTGCATTAGTGCGCTGTGACATGGAGGCGATCAGCCTGTGGCACTGTTGAGGTGTTACGTAAACCCAGGTTGCTTTGATGGTGGCCTTCAGCTCATCTGCATTGTTGGGTCTGGTGTAATGGCTTCCCAAAATTTCACACTAGACCTTAAGCAACTTGGATTGTGTGCCTCTCCACTCTTCCTTCAGACTCTGGGACCTTGATTTCCAAATGAAATACAAAATGTGCTTTCAGTATGAAATTATATATTATATAATAAATATAAAACATAATATATAATGAGTTTCACTTTTTGAATTGAATTTTGGAATTGACGAATGATGAATTTGATTTTCTAATTTTTTGAGATGCACCTGTATATAGTCAAGCAGAGCTTAGTTATGTCAAGTCATCAAGGCATTCATACTAACATGCAGTTTATTTATGTAAAACATCTATTTATCTAACATACAGTCTAACCATGTAACTGTTATTTCTGTGACCTCTTACAAACTGACAAATCAGCCAACTGTTCTTTCTAATGCATTTTGTGTCCATGTTGTGGGCAAAGAATTGGTCAAATGTTGAGCTGTTTTCTACAAGTCTAACTTGGCTTGCTTAGCTCTGCGTATCATTACATTTCAAAATCCATACATGTGATTAATACACTGCCCATATGTTATTACAAAGGAAAAACAAGAGTCCCACACTCCTCCTGTTCGTTGTTTTGTTTTTTTGAGTAAACGAGTGAATTAGAAAAAAAAAAGGGTAGAACCCTGTTTAACATATTTTATTTCGTTTTTTGTAAGCTCTACTACCTAAAATTAATTTCTTTTAATTAAACATTGACATTTTTAATACTCATATTTCCAGTGCCATAAGTAGTAAGATAATGATGTGCTGCCAATGTGTAGCCTACCTTTCTGGGCAAAATACTGGATCTCCTCATATGACTTGCTTTCTTGTTTTGTCTCAATAGCCATACATTTTGGAAATCTGTGACAGTCTGCGTGGGAAGATCTTTCAGAAGTTTATAGAAAGGTGCAAACACATTTTTTTCATCAGTGTTTTTCTTGCTGTATCTATATGTTGTGAAACCTAGATTTTCCTGTTGTCTTATCAATGGTTTGTCTAACAGTTCAACCTGTTTCTCTTCTGTACAGCGATAAGTTCACTCGTTTCTGCCAGTGGAAGAATGTAGAGCTAAATATTCATGTGAGTTTTGTCTTAATGGTCCACGCAAGATTATAAGAATGACTTAAGCAGCTTAGGCATGTAACCTTGCAAGATGTGGTAAAACTTGGTTTGAAGGAAAATATTAAAGCAAAAATAATGTTCAGCTTTTTTGTGCATTTTTATTTTTTAATTCGGGCTGTTTTTAGTTCAGCCAGCATCTTGGTTTGTTTCATGCCAACTGTTCGTCTATACATAACACTGCAGCTCATTCTGGATCTTGTTTTCATCAGCAACTTAACACATCTCTTGTTTTCTTGTCTAGTTAACAATGAACGATTTCAGTGTTCATCGAATTATTGGTAGAGGGGGGTTTGGAGAAGTGTATGGCTGTAGGAAGGCAGACACAGGGAAAATGTGAGTACACAAAAATTAACATTTGATTTGGAAAGACTTTTAAAAAAAAATTGCAAAGTAGCTTTGAAAGAAATGGATTTTCTTATTTCAGTACGCTGGTTTCTGTATATCAGGTATGCCATGAAGTGTTTGGATAAGAAGCGGATTAAGATGAAACAGGGTGAGACCCTGGCACTCAATGAGCGAATCATGCTGTCATTGGTCAGCACAGGGGTGAGTGATGTGTTTACAGAGATGGTCTCCTGAAGTAGGGCTGCATTCCCCCACCCCATCCATCCTTTTGAGACTTATTCTCTCATCTATTTGTATAAATCTATACAAGCTTGTTGAGATACTTGGAAGAGATCAGTAACCACTGGACTTGCTTTGTTGCTAGAACTGAATGATATATAATGCAAAAAGGTGTTTTGGGATTTTAGTATTCAGTGGTTAAATGTTTGAGGTATTTGTGACTTTTGGGGGGGGGACTTTACAAATGTACATCAAATGCACTCTTAACAATGGAAAGGGTGTGTTTAAAGGAAACTTAATACAGTAGTTCAGTGTTATAGTTAGGGCTCCATGATGTAGACAGAATATCAGATTGCAGTTATTGATGTGTAGTACAATTACAGTGTATGCTAAGAGGTAGTTTGTATTAGTGATTCCAAGGATTGGCCTGTTTTGGTTTTGACCCAAATTGAATATGTGCATTGGATCTTGTAAATACTTTGATTCATTCAAACTTCCAAAGAAAATTCGATTGGTCAGCAAGCACCTAAGACAGAATAAAATGTGATATCACTGTTTCCAAAGCAACAATGAATAAGGAGTCGTGCATTGCATAGCTCTATAATACTACAATGTAGAATTCCTAGAAAAGCTTGATATTTGGCAAGTATAGTACTAATATGCTATAACCATTTTATGACCATACAAAAGCTTCCATGTTTTTTAATTGACTTCTGTCTTACTCTCTCTCCAGGACTGCCCATTTATTGTGTGTATGACATATGCCTTCCACACTCCTGATAAGCTGTGCTTTATCCTGGACTTGATGAATGGTAAGATTTGCTCATCTTTCACTCTGCTTCACTGTCTTTCATGCCCATTACTTCATTGCTCCTCAGATCCCCCCTAACCAGGATGCCACTTCCCAATAGGATTACACTAATAAAAGCACTAATCTCGTTCCTCCTATGTAACATCACGCAGGCTCGTACAAAGGCACAATCACTTCTGTTTTAATTAGCTTTACTTCTCTGACCCTACAACTTCGGGTGCCTTTTTAAAATCACTGGAACTACCTTTGCAGTGAATGTGGATTAAAGCGGAAATGATCTTGAGGATTCCTCAAACTGCTCATCATGTCAAAACAATTAACATAGAATACTAGGAAGACAGACATTTAGTTTTCAAGCTGGCATTAATCCTATTTTGTGTGCCGCTTCTGTAACTCTCCATTTAATTAATCATTAAATTACTTAATGACATTCAAAAAATTACAAAAACTTCAAAAGCATATATAAGCCCTGTTCAGTGTTGATAAAGGTACTACCTTTAAGCTGTAATTAATTGTTTTTGTAATAATTGTCATCTGTCATGTACTGAATGTACTATACATGGTGATATGCTTGTATATGCCATGCAAATGTAATGTTTCCAGACAGGTAAAATTAAATAAAAATTAACTGATGCCTTAGGTGGGGACCTTCACTATCATCTTTCCCAACACGGAGTCTTTAGTGAGAAAGAAATGCGCTTCTATGCAGCAGAGATCATCTTGGGCTTGGAACACATGCATAATCGGTTTGTTGTCTACAGAGACCTCAAGGTAAAAGTCCCCTTTTCTGGAACTGTCTCTTTTTTGTGCCCTTGTGTTGCTTGTTCAAGAATACATTTTGTACATACTCTTTTAAAAATGATCTATTTCTGATTACAAGTGTCAAGTAAGCAATATTTTGAAGCCCATGCTATTTAATTTTAAAAACTCGCACATTACTCCATTTCAGGTGAGCCTTTATCATTTTTGGTTAGCGTTGGACTGTATATACTGAAATCCTGGGCTGCATTCTTTCTGCGTAGCACTGTTTATTATCATAGAAGAGAGAACGTCAGAAGACCTTACTTTGGTTCGGTGTTCTGTTCTGTCTGATCTGCACTTGATATGTTAGCAACTTGAGATGTGGAGTAAATTATGAATGGAAATACCAAAAGTGAAGTTTTAACTTTGTGTTGTAGAATCTACATTATTTTTCTTAACACTACTAAAACCTTTGTCCATAAAATAGTTCTGGATAAGCAGGCTCATGTTTAAAATCTTGAACGTTTTGTCAGAACATGCCTAATTTCTCAATGTTTACAGTTCTAGAAGTTACTGATCTTCTGATATATTTGATATCTAGTAATACTAGAAAAGACTGGAGTACAACATCATTTTATTTTAAGTGATTTAACCTTTACTTCTTTCAGTGAAATTTTGTACACATGCACAAATGAAACATATCCATCAAATAATGTTTGATTTTCTCACCAGGGTGTGTCTTTTCAGAGAGTTTTCAGTTGGTCTTTAATATATGATATCTGTGTGATTAGCCTTGGTTACTTAATAAAGATGCATTCTCTCATATCATATATTACTGATGGGGTGCCTACACCAACAAACAGGTTTGTCCTGTAATTTATCCATTCATTATCCAATGTTCAGAAGCACCACTGGAGTGGAAGAAAGACTTAATAGGCAAAACACCAGATGACAATACCTGGATCATGTAGTACGTTTATTCAGTTGCCTTCAAGGTTCACATTAAGCAGCTTCTTGGAATGAAGTTCCAAATATAATTCTGTAATCATCAACCATTGTCTACTCTATATGACGTAAGAATCAGTCTCAAGTTCTAGGAACTGTTAGTGCTGTGCATAGATTATACACCTGTGCAATCATGACTACTGTCTATTCCAGTACTAGAGACAGTTCTCATGTAGTTGCCTGAACCAAATTGGGTGTTGGCACTAGTCTTTGTTAGCATTACTTAACAGCTTTCCTGTATACCTGTCAGAAACGTTTTTGCTCCAAGATCCTGCCTAAGAAGTGTCTTGTTTTGTACTTTCTTTTTCTACAAACTGTGTTCTGATCTTCCCTTGGATCTTCTCGTCTCTTCCTTTTTCCTTTTTAGCCTGCCAACATCCTCTTAGATGAACATGGCCACGTCCGCATCTCTGACTTGGGCTTGGCCTGCGATTTCTCCAAGAAAAAACCTCATGCTAGTGTGTGAGTATTTTCTTCAGTTAAGAACTATGTCTAATATTGATATCAACTTACAATTCATTAATTGACTGCTTACAAACTGATTGATGCATTAATCACATTAAATATGACTGTAGTGTTCACATTTGCAATTTGAACATAACGGCCAACTTTAATGTCAGTTTTCTTGCATGCCTGTCATCCTTTGCATTGCATTGAGATTTAATTAAAGTCTATCTTCAAGATGGTGAGTATTAGTTTTAGCTTTAGTGTTACCACATCTGAATAGGTAACTTCTGTCAACTCCCGTTTCATCTGACACAAACATTCCTGTCTTGGTTCCTGTGGCTTAAAACCTTTCATGGTTTGATTAGTTAATGCACTTTCTAAAACCATTTTTCTTCAGATTTATTGTGCCTTTGTTTGATAAAAATGTATCCATTTGCTGTGTACTTTCTAAATTTAGTTTTTCACTACTGAATTAAATAAGATACTGTTCAGGTTTAAAGTGTCATAATTGTTGCTGATTTTAGGTAGATAGAAGATTAAACCAATTATTATCCATGTGGAGGCTACTTTAACATTGTCCTGTGTTGAGCTCCGTGTTTGTGTCAATAAATGTGTGTATATGATGTAATGGTAAAGTGAAAATGTTGCTTCTACTTTTGCAGGGGTACCCATGGGTATATGGCACCAGAGGTGCTGCAGAAAGGGACTGCATATGACAGCAGTGCTGACTGGTTTTCTCTGGGCTGTATGCTGTTTAAACTTCTGCGAGGGTAAGTCTTTACCTACACTCCATACCTCTTACTGTATGTAGTGGACTACTCATGAATACCCCCACTCCACCCTTTTTTTTTCTGGTTCACTCACACCTGTTTGATGTGGAGAGTAAAGTTTAAATGTCAGGGGTCTCGACCCAGGAGGTCAGCTCATAGACATCACAGATGATGATGGGGGAGGGTATGGGGGCTGTTGAAATCGGCTACAGCAGCGGTTGCTAGGATTGGTGGCGGGGGAGTGAGAGCTGCGTGCAGTGCAGTGGGGGAGGAGGCTGAGGTGTCTCTTCATTGGGAGTGGGGGGGGTGTGCTTGCATGTGTGTTTTTGAACACTTCAAAGCATTTTGAGACTAAGGTCAGAGCAGAAAAGCTCAAACACAAGACAAAACATTCACTAGTGATAGGCTTGTACATTGCCTATTTTTTACATTTTGAAGAAACCACAAGGCAATCTATGCATGCTTTCATCTTCTGTGTATTACTGAGAGTGAATGTCTTTAGCTACCACCCACTTCTGCGGCTTCATGTACAACTGTTCTCTCTGCACTTGTGTTCTTGACGAGACAGCTCCCTCTGTGTTCGGTAACGTGAACTTTGGCTCCTCTGTTCTCAGGCATAGTCCATTTCGGCAGCACAAGACCAAAGATAAACATGAGATTGACCGCATGACGCTTACAATGGTAAGTGTACACACACACACACACAGAGATATATATATATATATATATATATATATATATACATACACACACACACACACACACACACACACACACACACACACATACAGGGGTGCACATAATTTTTTTTTTGGTCTAGTTCTCAAAGGAGCACCTACAGATGTTGCTTGGTGCTCGCCTTTTACAATGCTCGAAAATACTACAAGCATTGATCATCACTACCTTCCTGACATCCACTGTTTGGAGCCATGCTGATGAATCGGTGGAAATCTTAAAACCAGTGAAAAAATGAGCTAGTGCTAGTTATCAATTAACTACTTTCTTGAGCCCGCCTATGTTACCGTCAGGGTTGCCAGATCCATCAAAATTATTCAGCCAAAAGTCAGACCTACAGTCCTTCCATCACTACTAGTTACGAACATCATAAAAGCTCGTAACATTTTCCGCTCGTGGTTCGTTGTAGACATCCACGAGGAAACTCTTGATCTGGTTTTTTTTTTAATACACGTGGGGACATACACACACACACACACACACACACAC
>BRDA01013951.1:60964-99644 GCA_036984385.1 Crenuchus spilurus
ACGTAGGAGAAGGATCCGGGTACTGAAATGGCCAGCCTGTAGTCCAGATCTTTCACCTATAGAGAACATTTGGTGCATCATAAAGAGGAAGGTGCAACAAAGAAGGCCCAAGATGATTGAACAGTTTGAGGCCTGTATTAGACATGAATGGGAGAGCATTCCTATTTCTAAACTTGAGAAACTGGTCTCCTAACTTGAGAAACTGGTCTCCTCTGTCCCCAGATGTCTGTTGAGTGTTGTAAGAAGAAGGGGGGATGCCACAGTGGTAAAAATGGCCTTGTCCCAAGTTTTTTGGGATTTGTTGACGCCATGAAATTTTGAAACATATTTTTCTCTTAAAATGATACATTCTCTCAGTTTAAACTTTTCATCTGTGATTTGTGTTCTATTCTGAATAAAAGATGTTGGCACCTCCACATCATTGCATTCTGTTTTTATTCACAGTTTATTTCGTGTCCCAACTTTTTTGGAATCCGGTTTATAATTGTGTCCCAAATGTCTCTTCCCAGTTTAAATGTATGTGGTGACTGTTTTAAAAATTATAATAATAATAATAAACTGGTCAAATATATCTGTAAAACATAGCTGCTCTTGATTGAAACAATTAATTAAATTTGGCCTGGAGATTAGAAAATCATCTTAAGTTTAGACTTGGACTCTTGTTCCAGTACTTACAGTTCTGCTTTATATATTGTTGGAATAGAACCATCTGTCTTGTGTGCTTAAATACAGGGTGTCTGGTTTGCTTCTTTACCCAAACAGTTGTGAATAACTTTAATAATAATGGATATGTTGATGAAATTTGGAATAAATATACCTCAGTCTGTGTGAAAAGATTGATGTTACAATGTGCTGAAAATGTCCAGCATGCTCTTCTTTTCCCCTGATCAGGTGGTGATGCGGACTGCATGGAGAAGAGCTTTTTTTTTTGGGCAGGTTTCTTTTTCCGCATCTTCTGAATTGTTACTCAGTATGTTCGCACCATGTACTGATGCATTATGCACAGATGGTTGTACAATTCACAGGGTGAAATTACCCACATCCTGTGCTGTGTCCACAAGGGTACCTGAGCATTTTTAATACCTCGCTGCTGCAGCAGGCGACTGATGGAGACGGCTGGATGGGCAACGTCCTCTACTCTGATATCCATGAGTATTAGTCATCAAAAATTGACACCACATTGTAATTGTGCATGTCGGTGTTTTTCATAAAGACTGGGGTATATTTAGTCCAAATTACCTCACCATATTTTCATTATTATTGTTATTCATGATTGGGTAAAGAAGCAAACTGTGCGTCCTGTAGTTTCAAAGAACTGCATTCAAGGGACGTGTATGTGCTTTAATATTGTCCCTTGCACCCCCTTTTGGTTATGTTATATGATGAATACATGCCTATCATATCAGCCTGTACTTCCTTGAAAGCTCTCGCATTTTGTGTGAATGAGTTTAGGAGTAGGAAGGGATGCTTCACTGTAGTACTGACACCTGGTGGTTAGAGGTGGTGATGCCTGATGTACATTTTTCTCTTTTTGACTTCTTCCTATTTTTGTTCTTACACACCCTCTAGGGCTCAAGAAGTGAAGGAACATTTGTTCTTTAAAGGAATTGACTGGCAGCAGGTTTATCTCCAGAAAGTAAGCTCAACAATATCTGCAGTGTTTTTGTAAATATAAAATCGGATAATACATCTGAGACGTCTTTGTTTTCTTTTTCTTTTTTTATATCTTTAATTTTTGGTTATTTACTGAGCTTAAAACCTTCATAACAATATTTTTTGTATTGCATTGTAATGTCTGATTGCAGTACTCTCCTCCACTGATCCCTCCCCGAGGAGAAGTAAATGCTGCTGATGCCTTCGACATTGGTTCTTTTGATGAGGAGGACACCAAAGGCATAAAGGTAAAAAAAATAAAATAACACACAACTATTGACCCATTCATTTTTCCTGTTCATAAATTTCTGCCAACTGACTTAAAACTGTTATAATTATAATTCAGTGAAACTCCCGAGTATTTGGCTTATTTGATATGCCTTTGAGCATTTTTAAGAATATTCCTCGTTCAAAGAAAGGACCATAGAAAAATTATATATGTTACAGGCAATGTATAGAAACCCGGCATTGTATAGAATACCTAGGCAATGTATACAATCCCTGTTCTTTTTAGGCAAGGTATGAAATATCTGTGTTGTTCTATACTTTTCCTAAGCATTACATAAAATGCCTAGTCATTATAAAGAACGACGAGATCTGCTCAGGCAAAGTGTGAAAGGCATTTATTTTGGCACTTAGGGTTAGGTTTGGGGTTAGGGTTAGTGTTACGGTTAGGGTTAGTGTTACGGTTAGGGTTATGGTGGGAAAGCATATTCTACACGCTGCCTGTTTGTCATTAGGTATTCTATAGAATGACTAGGAAATGTATGAAATATGATTTATTTCATACTTTGACGACCCCTTGACTTGTATACAATGCCTAGGTATTCTATATTTTTTTTTATACGTTGCCTGTAACATCTACAATTTCCTCTACTGAATTGTAAGCTGCAGGCGTCCCTTGCCAAATCCAAAAGGAACAAAAGTGAGCTTGTTGCACTATGCATAGGTGACATGCCTAGCAACACAGACCTGTTTACTGGAGGTTGTGGTTGTTTTCAGTCTGAGTAGGGGTGTGTGCTTTGAAAAAGAGCAAGTGGAGTCCTGCTCTTTTACTTTCTTTCTAATGCTTGCATGCACATTGTTTAGCATGTCCGTTTTGTCTTTTTTCAACTCAATTGTACAGTTTTTTTTATATATATATTAAAGCATGACAGTCATATTTTATTGTCACTGAATTATGGAAGCCCCTGAAACAATAGCTCTGTAGTAACATGAATAAGTTAGCTATCAATAGTACAGAATGTTTTTTCTCACTCTTTTCCACCTTCACCTTTGTGTCATTCTGTCTTTACAGCTGCTAGACAGTGATCAGGAGCTATATAAGAACTTTCCCCTGGTGATCTCGGAGCGCTGGCAGCAGGAGGTGGCCGAGACGGTGTATGAGGCAGTCAACAGTGACACGGATAAGAATGAGATGCGCAAGCGGGCGAAGAACAAGCAGCAGGGCCATGAGGAAGGTGAGGGTTTAACCCCTAGGGCATACATGAAAACAGATTAACAGTGTGTGTTAATACATTAGATATTATCAGTTATTTGCCATTAATGGAGCATAAATTACTATTTCGTAAATTTTCTTTAAAGTTTATGTCTAGTTTAATTTGTTCTGATATGTACATAGAAAATTATACTCTGCTGTATTCTGATTGGGTGGTTTTACATCAGATGCTACAAACAGTGTGGGTGCTGGAGACTGGGTGGGAATTAAAACCCCGGAGGAAAAATAGGAGGGGGGGAGGGTGAATATTTGTCTTGCATGGCATGCAAGAGAAGTGTGCAAAGTTAATGATGAGAAAATCTGTTATGAATTGGATGTTTGGTGTGGAGCAGTGTTAATTTCTTTAACGATAAATATGACGAAAAATATTTGTTGACGACCATTTTTTCACAACGAAGACGAGAACGAAATAAAAACTAATATTTTAAAATGAAAACTATGACTAAAAGTATTAAACTTTTCGTCAACGACTAAAAACGAAACAAAAATGTCACAGAAGGACAAAAACATTCTTTTTGTCCAGTAATCCGCTTTTTAAAATAAACCTGCTGCATGTCTGACTTTCTCAAAGCACTCAATGGCCCCAGTCACACTGGTGAAGTTTAACACAACGTGCTGACGTCACTCCCGCAGCTTGGACGGAAAAGAAGCAATTTATGGAGTAATTTCACTTTCGCTGCCACACAAAACAAAACCGAGTGCAAAGTTTGTGGATTTAAAATAACTGTGAAAAGCATGACGAACCTCAAAAGGTCCTCAGTTCTCACCACCACGAGCTTTACAAAAAGGTAAGCTAATGTAGCTAGCTAGCTAGTGGTTAACTACTGAGTTAATGTTGACGCCAAAAGGAACAAGTAAAAGAAATGAGGAAAGACCAGCATACCGGAGAAACCCAACTCTTTGCCTCTTAATCTAACCTTTATCTTTTTTGACAGAGAGCTCAGAGGGCAGACTTCTCTCGTGTGTCTGTTGTTTGTTATACTGGATATTTACGCAGATATAAATAATTTCTTGTTTTTAAGAGGCTGTGAAGGGATTGCTGTTAATGTGTGTTTTGTCACGTTGATACCAAATTGTATTTACATACATTTTGTCATGTAAAAGTTAAATAAACGCAAAGTGTTTTAGAAAAAAAAATTGGCTAACTTTTCTTCCACAATATCTGATGTCATTGTGTTATTAAATGTAACAAAAGTTAAAGACTATTGTTTTATTAAAATAACAGTAAGCAGTCTAAAATAGCTCTAATTTAAAATAGTGTAACTAAAAAATACTACTAAAATTAGATTAAATATTTTAAACATTTAATTGACTAAAAGTAGACTAAAAATTTTTCAGTTTTTGTCAACAAAACTAGACTAAAACTAACTAACTAAATGACTAAAATTGGACTAAAACTAATATACATTTTAGTCAGAAGACTAAGACTAAAACTAAATCAAAATCACCTGTCAAAATTAACACTGGTGTGGAGATGCCGTCTACCTTTCATTGTAATGGAAATACAATTGCTATTGACAGGAGCTCTGCTCTGGTTGACTGGTTTACAGCACATGTAATGTGAACCATACTGTCAGGTACAGATCGACCCCATCACCAGCTTTACCACTTCTATAGAGACTCAGTAAGTGTGAGAAAATGTATACTTTCTTAAAGATTCTTCCTGTAAGAGAGAGAGTGTACAGAGAAAGTGTCTGTAATGAGTGGCCACTTTTATCTAGGTCTGAAGTCTGCACGACCTGAGGATGAAAGGGGCATCACTCACTAGCCTGGTACCTAAATTTAAAAAATAGAGAAATAGGGCCCCAAGTGGCTCAGCAGGCTAAGACGCTGACAATATGACCAGAGGATCGTGAGTTTGAATCCCGGTCATGCTGTTTGCCATCAATAGCCGGGGCCCAAGAGAGCAAAAATTGGCAGTGCTCTATCTGGGTGGGTAGATGGCACGCTCTCTCCCTGTCACTCTCACATTGTAATGTCCGCTGGCTCAGGCGTCTGATTGGTCCATTCGGAGCTGGGAATCCTGCGCTTTCCTCTGAATACGTTGGCTCCTCAGTGATGGTGTATCAGCGGTAGTTTGAAAAGAGGCGGTGACTGACATCACACAACGGAGGAGGCTTGTGCTTGACTTCACCCTCCTAGAGTCAGGGACATTGCAAAAGTGATGGGGAGAGTCCTAACTGGTGGGATGGGATAACTGGCTACTACTACATTGGGAAGTGGATAAAATTGGCAAAGAAATGTATTTCAAAAAGAGAAATAAAAGGTTAAATAATGAATGTGAATAGACTCAGTGGTAACTGATGAACTAATAGATGTCAAAGTAAAATACAATGCTGTATAGATTATGGGTTAAAGAACTAATCATTCTACCCATAGGCCATTATAGATTTAGTCCAAGGTGTGGCTAAGTGTTTAAAATCCTGGGGCAGACAAGAGAACGGACTTCTATTCTAACATGAATCTCTAGCTCCCAGTGAGACTTGTATGTATGATTGGGAAGAGTGTGATAGAGGGAGTTGTCAAAACACTTGTATAGGAGCAAAAGCTCCTTGTGTAGATGTAAATAATCTGTACCTACCATTTTTTATTCAGTTGTACAGTCTTTTTTTTCCCAGTTTTTGCAGCTTCGCACAAGTACTATCCATCTTGCACTGATTATGGGGAGTCTGCTTGGTTCCTCCAGGTTTTCAGAGAGCGCAGATCAGCTTGTCCATACATAAATTCTGAAATTATCCTTTGGGAGTACATCCACAGCATATGTATACTCATTTATTTATTTATTTATTTTGATCCTTTTCCAGCAGGAAGTATTTACTCCTGGCTTTGGGTGGGATTTTTTTTTTTTTTGAGAGAGAGAGAGAATGCTGAGGGGACATTTGCCTGAACTTTAGTGGAAAGTTTGCCATTGAGGGAATTGATACTAGTCATGCCAGATATGAGGGTGGTTTGTCAGGTTTAGTGGTGTGAGTTTAATCTGTTTTTAAATGGTCTAGTATTTAGTTTTATGTTTTGCGTTGGAAGATGATGACGGCAGATTCTTGCAGTATGTTAGTTCCATGTACTAAACTCTTTCATTCATGTCCAGATAAATCCAGTTTTCAGTTCAAGGGCACCTTTCAATTAACATTTAGACCAAATCTTTAGTTAAATACTTGGTGTCTTTTGGGGAAAATGCTAATAAACACCTTTTTAATATTTGTCAAATTTTCCTCACCCGAGTGTGCTCCACTGCTTCTGTTTTCAGACTACCAGTTTCAGCTTGACCTTAGTTAGAGATTCCACCGTTGTAAGGTGTTTTTGTATAAACAGGACTGGGTATAATTATTTCCCTTCTTAGGACTGATCATATTTCTTCAATACCACAGTGTATATTGTTGTTTAATGCAGAATTAAAGTTCCTAATTAGTTGGCCTTTAAAACGGTTCTGTAATCTTGTTCTGATGACTGGCTGTTTTTGGTTTCCTCTGTGTGGGAGGACCTAATCATTCCCACGAGATTACATTTTCAGTGTGGGTTTGTTTTTTTTTTTCCTCAATCTGCATTTTGAGTTGAAAGCTGAGAAGTCTTCATGTGTTGCCTTGGTTTAAATGTGCAAATCACATGACTGTTGCTGTAAATCTGAAATATTCTGCTGTTGAACTCTAACAATACAAAATTAGTTTGTTTGTCTTGATCATAGGATAAATATTAGCATAAATCTGCTGGGTGTGTATTTATAGAAAAAAAACTAATAGACTTGAGTTTTGTTTGTCTGCTTACTGTTATTTCAGCTACTGTTTTTCACAGTACATTTTTCCCTCACAATGTTGATATATGTTGGGAAATTAATGTCTCTTTTATGTTGTTTTTGCTTAGATTACGCGTTGGGCAAAGACTGCATCATGCACGGTTACATGCTGAAACTAGGAAACCCCTTCCTGACACAGTGGCAGCGCCGATACTTCTATTTGTTCCCCAATCGTGTAGAATGGAGAGGAGAAGGCGAGTCTAGGGTAAGTTTGTGTCCTTTTGTTCTGTGTTTTGTGTCCGTTGGTGTGTCTTTGCATAGGTATTGAAGAGAGAGCTCTTAAATGTCCATGTCAGAGAATGAATGCTACCTGTCTGTCCTCACTCTGTAGGATCTTTGGATAAAAACATTTAAAAAACATGGACTCAAGGTAAGTGGGTGCTGTCTCATGCCTCCTCTCCCTTGCTGCAAGTAGGAAAAATAATTGAAATGCTTTGAAGCAAGGCAAGGAGTTGGGGCATCGCAGTGCTGTGAAGTTTAGCGGACACCAGTAATGCTTGGCTTGCGTAGTTGTTGACTGTGGTCCAGAATTCCTGTAGTTAGGCGTTTTTACTGCTGAATACCTGTGAAAGTGGTTTCAATTTAGAATCCCATAGTTTCCCATCTATATAAAACATTTGGGCCCATCTAAGTCATTAACATAGACGTAGGTCACTGCAGGTTCCTGGGGCCAGTACATTTCAGCTGTGATCTGTAACAGATTAAAAAGTTAAGATTTCAACAGCTACCTGGATTTAATTCCTCACTTATCTTAAAGGGGAAAAACACTTCCTAGTGAGTGTTTGTGTATGTAGGCGCTCCTTTTTGTGAGGGGAAGGGGGGGGGGGTAGTCAGATTTCAGTGATTTCAGAAGAAACAAGTTGTTCAGGCTTGACTACTACTTATCTGTTTGATTAATCACACTGTAAGCTTTTAAGGGAATAATCTTTTTGTGCTTGTTGTATACTGTTTGTTTATTCGAGCCATTGTTTACATTATTCAGTATATTTTGGGATGACTTAAATAGTTGCTGAAGCCTAATGTTTGTGCCAAATTGGAGAGCTGCCAGTCTCTGCCCTTGGTTAGACTGGTGGATTCTCCACCTCTTCCCTTCATTTACATGTCACGAGTTGTGTGCTGATCTGTACCTCTAGAATTATATTTTTATTTATTTCAACCACAATGCCTCCTGCTGACTTGTTTACTTTTTGCTCACTGGCTATATTTACATCCAAAGATTTTTCCCAATCTGATTAAATTATTTCCGATTACAGATTAAGACTGATGTTTATATTCACATGCTTCTCAATAATATGATTAATATCTGTTTACATGCACACTATGAGTAATCAGATCCAAATGAATGTAAATGTGTAGAGCACCAATTACCATGACAACAAGCATCATGCGAGTTCAGTCAGAGTGAGATGGGCAGCAGCTATTTTACACAAGATTTCAGTTGGCATATTTGTATTTTCAATAAATTATGGCAGACTCAGGAAAATGCTCTATTAGTCTTGTTTCTTAGCTTTGAAATACACTAATGTGGGAAAATTGCATCTGTTTTAATTTGCCCTATAGTTTGTATAAACCCACTATCATTAAGTAGTTCATATACTTGCATAAATAGCTTGTTATTGTAAACTTTACAATCATCCATAATCCATCCAATGCTGTAGTTTTGTATTTTGAAGCATAAGCTTTGTCGCCTTTAGGTAGCTAAACAGTGTTGAAGTAAAATAAAATGTATGTATGCTGACTCAACCGCCACCCTGATAAGAATTAAGCGGGTGTGATAATGGATGGATGGTATACTGACTCATATGGCATGAGGGAGCTACACAGTGGTCTTACTGTGTGTTTATTTAATTGGCTCTCTAACAAATAAAAGATGTTCTACAACATACAAGACATAAGATTATTAAAATAAAATCCACTTAAAATATATAATAGATTGATGAGAAAAAATGAATATTAACGATATATAATTAATACTTATATAAGTATTAATTAATAATAGTAAATAATAATAAAATAATTATACTTAATTTATGATGTCTTAGCTGTTGCTTTCTGTGACCAGTTTTTTCACATAATCACTAAGCACAGTATTCAGTCTGGAGTTCTTGTTTACTGTTTTTGCTATGTAACACTGTACATAATACAAACTTCACACCAAGTACTGTCACCATTGAGTATATTAGCAAAAAGTAATATTCCCATTATGTTGAATCATAACTAGAAATGAATAAAATGGATTTGACAGGACAGTATTCAAGCCTTACTAGCAAAAGATGAACTAGAAATTGTAAATGATGTAAGTAAAATTAAAAATGTGTGCATATAGAAAGTGTTTCAAGCTGTTAACACAATAATTGCCCAAAGTAACTGAAAAACAAAACTGCTTTGCTGAGATATGGAAATGTTACACACATTTGAATAAATGAAGTTTCGATGCATCACTTAATACTTTATTTAATTGAGTTGGGTAATTTAAAATATGCATCATCTCAATCCAGATTTCCAGCTAATCACTGCTGAGTCACTGATGCTTCATTCTGCACTCTGCAGTGAATGCGGTGAAGTTTCACTCTCAAGGACTCACTAATTAGTCTCCCTCCCCACAGCAAAACCTGTTGACAATGGAGCAGATAGTGACTGTGGAGGAGACACAGATCAAGGACAAGAAGTGCATCCTGCTGAGGATCAAAGGAGGGAAGCAGTTTGTCCTGCAGTGCGAAGTAGGTTCACTTCCTCCTGCGTTTTCAATGAATCACTTTATTGTCTTCTAATTTGTATTTTTTTTTTCTCATGCTGCCATGCTCTTGATTTTCATTATCTTGTTATGATCAGAAACAATAATCATACTGATGCATAAATCTTTATCTGCAAATTGCATGAAACTAAAAACAATGACCGAGTGAGTTTATCCTTTTTGCTTGTCTCTCAGAGTGACCCAGAGTTTGTACAGTGGAAGAAAGAGCTTAATGAAGCGTTCACCGAAGCTCAGAAGCTGCTGCGTCGTGCTCCCAAAGTTATTGGCAAGGGTCGGGCCGGTGTGGTGGAACTCTCCAAACCACCACTTACACATCGTAACAGCAATGGCCTGTGAACCCCTACAACTCTATTGCTCATACCTTCACGTCCCTACCCCACACACCCTAAATCTCACTTATATAAACACACATGCACACACACACACACTTCCTGCATCACAAATGCTCCCCCATGTGTTCAGTCAAGCATCCTAAGACGAGCCTCCACTGATGGAGATTTCTGCTGGACCGTTACCCTGTCTTTCCTGATCTGTCCTTCAGGCACACACGCACACTTGCAACTTGACACGTTGGGGTGGCTGCCACTCCACAATAACATTAAAGGACCAGTGATGTCAGTGCTGTTCTAGGAGGGTGTTGACTAGTACACACTCAAGCGAGGCAGATGGGGACTTTCTGCCTTTTCCACAGACTTTGTTGCCCCAACCCTCTTCGCGCCTGTGAAACTCCTCAACCACGGCTTTTCTCTCTTCCCACCCCCCCACCCCCCCAGGCAGGGCCTGGCATCAGTTGTCCTGCAGCCAAGCACACATGTACATAGACTGAAGTGTGATGCTGTGAGGAGCTGAATTCTGTGCTTCTGCCATTATTTCTACTGCTATGAATGTGTGGGCTGTACTGACAGCTATATTGTATGATTTCATTCTTTGTGCGAAGATGCAGATGGTAGGTCCTTAGATGCAGGATAGTGGACAGCATGCTGTTGTAGGACAGAATCGATACGTCTATAGTGGAAGCTTGTAGGACATCCTTCTGACTGCCTTTAGAACACATCCGGAGTTGAATGAAATTAGAGCCTTGAAAGTATGGAGATTTAATCAAAATGAAAGCATGTCTTACAAAATGGCTTTTAAGATGTTGTCTTGTCATGGCCTTTTTTGGAATAGCTAAGGCCACCCATTGGTTAAAGATACACTGTCTGACCCATTTTGTCAATGTTGCTGTCTCTCAGCATGACTAAATAGAATCAGTCTTAAAGGTTTTGTGTTTTGCAAATGGACCACATAAATGGATACTGATTAGTGGACCATGGTGGTTAAGCCATTAGCCATCACGCTCCCTAACCCCTCCTCTCAAAATCGCTCCTCCTCCACTACTAGAGTGTCCTGTAGGTGATTGAGAGGAGTGATTTGCACTGAGGAGTATTGTAGACTCAGTCAGTATTGCACTCTTTCACAAGTTCAGAATAGTTGTGTGATGGAGGGAGTGTGATACTGGTTTTCAGCCCTTGCGAGACCAAATTTTGTTAGTGTTGCTGAGTGAGTGCTTGCATGCAGTAGCGTGTGCTTGAATATGTATGTTAATTCACTTGATTGTGACAGGGAAAAGTTGCTTGAAGGCAGGTAGCACAGGCCCGTGTCGACAGGAAACATTCCCGTTTTTCTTTTTTTTTTCTTTTTTTTTTTTTTTTTCTTTTTTTTTTGAAGAGGGAGAGATTTCGCTGCTTGATAATGGGAATGAGATGGCCACTTCTTCCCACACTGCCCCAACCTCTCCCTAAACCTATATCCCAATTAATGAAGTGCATAAAGTGCCAACAGAAAAAATACATATATAAACATTTTATTTAAGACGCCTGAAGATTCTTCACACCAAGCCTGCTCGACTCTGAGCGCCATCATAGATAACAATGGAAATGGACTCCCTGCAGATTGGAGCAAAAATTAGTGGCAGGGGTGCAGGATCGTGAGGTGAGAGCACCAAAAGAAACTGCAGCTCCAGTTCTCCATTCGCAAGGACCTCCTCCAGGACTTTGAACAGAGGCACTGTCCTGAAGGACATAAGCACGTCGATTTAGTCTGGGAACCGCTTGAAAATGTGAGCATCATGACGGAGTCCTGATCTGACTGTACATAAGAACCAGTCCTTTCTCTGTGCATCTACAGTATACTCTTCTTGAAAATGTTTGCATATATGGGGAATTATCTGTCTGCCTGTCTGTGTTTCTGTCCCTTTGTCTCAGCTCGGGGGATAGGGAGGGTTGGGGTGGGTTTGGTTTGACCGCCTTGTCAGTGTGCATACCTCAGGATAAGACAAATACATCAGTGTGGAAGACCTGAAGAATGAATGGCTTCTCATGCCGAGGTGCACAGTTTTTCTCCACAGAAATTCCTGTATGACACCCAACATGTGTCAGTAAGTGTTGCAATCATCCATCCACAGACAGATAGACTGTTAATCAAATGACAGAAGTGTGGTTGTGTTAGTGTGCTATGTCCAGTGAGGAAATTCACACAGCCGCTTGAGAAAGTGAGCTAATTGGATAGAGACTGTGGGGGAGAAACAACTTTAAACCATTTGTTGTAATGCTTGATTTCAGTATAGTTTTAATTTTTATATTGTTTTGAATGTGACAAAAATGCAGATTTATATAGATTACTTATTTTTGAAGTATGTTATGTACTTTTTTTGACTGGCAGAAAAAAGCACATCAAAAGGCAGTTTTGAACACAGTTTAATTTTTTTTCCTTGTTTGTATATTTCAGGTTTCTCCATGCAGTAATTTTTTAAGTGGTTCTTGTCCATGCATTTTGAAAACAAACTTTGATTTGCATGTGACCCTGGGTTTTCCTAAGGTTTGGGGTTAATCCATTTTTGTAGCCTTTACATGTCGGGGAGGTGCCATCCTTGAGGAAGATGTTTTACAGCCCTTCAGGGGTCTTATTTTGAAACCAAAACGGTTTGGACATTTGAATCATCACTGCACTTTTTAACCACCAGACTTCACTAGCTGACAAAAAATGTGCCAAACAACTGTAAAAGGAGATTATCCTTAACCAATGAAAAGCTTGTTTTACTGTGCAGTCCTCACTTGACCACAATTCACATTCTCCATTCCCTGTGTCTCAAGGCCAAAATTGGTACGTACGTTTTTAACAAGTGAATGAAGTTGTGTTTGAAGAAGGGTACAAAATTGTGACCAAATTTAGGTGAGCTGGTGGGCTGAGAGTCCTGGTCTCTGCGGTCATTGATGTATTGATGACATGGCTAGCCTTAAAGCTAGCAGCAGTCACTGTTACCTATAAAGAGAAATTTATATGAACTCACCCAATTCTCGAAGATGGTGGCACCTCCGCCAATCCAAAATATTCATGTTTTATTCAGGGGTTTTGTATTTTGTTTTAATTGTAGGTTTTCATTTACTATGTCAATGTATGCTTCTTTCAAATGCTTGTGTGTCTGTCCATACAGGTGAATTTGTCTGGCAAACACAGATTTCAAAATGAACACAGAATGACGCAGGACAGTAAATAGGAAAAGAAAAACTAACAAAATTAAATGTGTATATGAAATGACAAATGAGCTAGGTTTATTTAAAAGATAATGTAGAAACAAATAAAAGACTTGGGACGGGATTGGGTTCGATGTGAGTTTCAAATATTTGTGGTGAAGAATCAGCTCAGATCTTGCACATAAGTTTAGATAGTGTACCTACAAGTTACAGATTATTTTTGTCTGTTTAATACAGGATTCTCTTGCTCTCTTTCATATTTATTGTCTGGTTGAGGAGCTAGCCCCTCTGTGTTAAGAATCCATGTATTGGGGTTTCTCGGAGCGCAGAGCTGTAGATGATTTCGGTTTACAGTCACCAGAATTTTTTTTCTTTTTTTGTGCCGCAAACAAACGCGAATACTACTGTCTGGGGGTGTTACAGTTAAGGTTATTATTGTTATTATTATAATTATTATTGATAAATGATACTCAATATTTTTCCCAGAGAAGCTAGAAACGTGTTGGACTGCCCATTAAAAACAGTTCACAAATAAAAGCCCCTTTTTCGTGTTGCCTTGTCTGTTGTCATGCTTTCTGTACTTTAAGGAGTCTTGATACTCATGGTTTCACTGGTTACACAATATTCACCGACCTTAATACGAAATTCATCAACACACTAGAATTACAAACCTAACAGTCTGAGTGGAGACATCACACACAAGAATCAGATGCTAGATAAGTGTGTTTGATGATGAATCTTCGTGTCTGGTTTAAAGGAGTAGGTTGGTGAAAAATAGTTTATGTATATAAGGTATGTTTGGTTAAGAGATGTTTTAACATGCCGATGTCTTACATTTTTCTGCTTTAGTTTTAAATGGTAGCTGCAATGCTAACGAGTACTAGATCAATCACCCAAATTACAGATTCAGCTAAAAAAAAGTTAATTTTTCGTTGAATTCAAATAGGTGAGCTCATATTTTATATTCATTACACGTAAACGTATTTCAAGCCTTTAATTTTAGTGTTGATTAGTACAACTTGTAGCTCACAAAATTCAGAAATCCAGTCTCTCAAATTAAAAATAAGTTTTGAGTGAAAGAAATTAAACAGTATAAATGCCATGTATGGATTACTGCTGAATTGACAGTTGTCAACACCTTGTAGTTTGTAAGAAAGTCATTACTGAAAAGGCTGGCTGTTTGCAGAATGCTGCACCAAAGCATGATGATGGAAAGTTGATTGAATGGGGGAAAGCCAGCCAACTGCCATTCCTATTATCAAGCCACTCCTGAGACACACCTGGGCTAAGGAGAAAAATGGACTGATACTCTGGTCATTTGGGGTGCCATGCCATCTGCTAGAGTTGGTTTACTTTGTTTTATGGAGTCCAAAATCAATTCCAGCATCTAACAGGATATTTTAGAGCACTTCATGGTTCCATCTGCTAACAAGCTTTATGGAGATACCAATTGCCTTTTCCAGCAGGACTTGACACCTGCCCACCGTGTCAGAACTACTACCAAATGGTTTGCTGACCGTGTTACTCTTTAGAACCAATAGAGAATCTATGGAGCATTGTCAAGAGGAAGATGAGCTGAAGGCCACCATCAAAACCACCAGGATGTCAATAATATCTCGGCAGTGGCACAAGCTAATGGAGTGATTTGCAGTAAAGGAGTCCCAACCAAGTACTGAGTTTTATAAATGAACGTACTTGTCCGAATTTCTTTATTGTATATAATTTTCTGACTGAGTTTATTAAATTTTCTAACAGTTTGAGATACTGGATTTTTGATTTTCATGAGCTTATAAGCTCTATTGATCAACAATAAACAAAAAAGTCTTTACATACGTCACTTTAGCTGTAAATAGCTCTTTTTTTTATTTAAATCTTTAGCAAATTAAAATAGATGGCAGGTTACCTTTCTGAAATAAATTATGAATGGAAATGATTTTTTTTAGTGTTTAGATACAGCTGATCTTAACTACAGTCATACATTCATATGTGCTGTGTGATTTACTGTAAATTTTAAAAATCTCAAAGTAGCAGCCTTTATAGAAAGATGTGTAGTCAAACCTCTTCAGGAGTACTTCTAGTCTAGAATACGTTTTATTGACGATCATATATTCAGAGGAATTTGATCCAAAATCTGTCTACTTTGAGAACATCCATGAGATGATCCATAAGGTTCTATGAAGATCAAAGGGTTTTTAAGACCATATTAAAAATCTTTTTAGACTTTAAGAGCATACTCCACGTCTAAAAATGATTGATGCAGACATGCTTTTGAAAATGTATTTGTGTTTTAGGCAAAATGTTTATACCCCACTTCCTAAGGGATCCATTCTGTGTGAAGCTCCTCCTCCAGGCTGCTCCTGACAGCTGAGTGTGTCTGTCACAGGAGCCAACATGAGGCTCAGTTTCAGCTCTTTCACGAACCAGTATGGAGGGTTTGGGTTATCAGTGTAATGTACATTTGAAATACTTTTATTCTATTCAAGAATTGCTTAAAAACTCCCAAAAATGACTTGGTGGTGGTGCTGAAGACTTGGATTTGTAGTTTATAGACCAGTTCAAAGTGACTTCTTTTCTGGGTGTGTATATTCTGGACAATATATATATTTATTTGTTGTTTTTTGTGTCACAATGTCACTTTTTCACGTTGCCATGCTCTTTCTGCTTACTCCCCAAAGTGTTTCCTAAACAGGGTAGTATCCCCCACCATCCTTGCTGAAAGATATTTATAGCAGGGTCTTGTGTTAACTCAGCTGCCTTGCTTATCTGTGTGTGTGTGATGGCTGGTTCTGCCACTCTATTTCAGACTAGCTGTGCCCCTCTGTGAGAAACAGTGGGACTGTGCTCCTTGCGCTTGGTCTCAAGTTTTTTAGGGATTTCAAGCTTAATGAAACTTTAATTGGATTTTTATTTTACTCTACAAAAGAAGCCATCGCAAGGTATGTGCCATTTTATGCCAGTTGAGTGTTTGGTGTGACTTTTTTATAGCGACCTTCCAAACTTATTTATAGTAGAGACAGGCCCAGTCAAATGTCCAAGGGGTGTGTGTGTGTGTGTGTGTGTTTGTGCATTTGACTGACCTGTAACCATCCATACCCAGGCAGTATGGTTTGATTTTGACATTTGACAGTATTCTCTGGGCCCTGATGTTAGGCACTGTCCTTGTGTCAGCCACACAGGCCATTTACAGGCCATAGGTAGAATCTTTTGGAAGCTCCACAGCCTCTGAGTTACTGCATGTCTCAAAGCTGACTCAAGCAGAAATATAAGAGCTGCACAACAGGTTCAGTTTCCAGCTCCACTTTGTTTTGTTGTCCACTCTAATGTCACTGGTGACTATAGTTCCAGCAGCAGTTCTGGCTAAGAAGCTGCTCCTCACTCATGTAATAAAACACCAATAGACACTCTAATACTGTACTTTTAATGTAAGACTATTTGTTAGCTCTGGGAAATGATATAATGTGAAATTTCTTGCTTTTATTACCCGCCTGTGATACTCCACTGTTTCAACCTAATCTAGTTGGTCCATTTTGATGCGTTGTCCAATATTTGGTAAAAGAACAGCAACCACTTTGGCTTAAAACATTTTTATAATTAAAAAAGCATATGCTGAAGCAATCTGAACTGATCATGTGCTAGGGGTGTAGGAGACAGTGAATGTTAGACTCAAACCGGTAGTATGTTTGAGCTGAATGGGAATTTGTTCAGACAACAAACCCAAATCCAAATCTAGATTGTATCCAGATTGATTATCGGTTGTTTAGTCAAACCTAACTGAAATCTGATCCAAGACACATTTGAAGGTTTGAAATCCAGTTAAAATCTGATTAGTACAGATGACCGCTCAAATCGGATTTTGAAGTGCCTTTCATGTCACTTGCAATGCGACAAAGAACAAATTTAGGGTGACAAGGTGCGGGGATCCAAGAAGCATGCCACAAAGGGCACTTCAGCAAAGTCCCAGTTTGCCAGGTCCAGAGGAATTCTCCAGCTCACTGTTTGACAGAAAGCCACCCTAGACTTACTCAAAACTAACCCAAAGAGCCTATTCACAGATGTTTGAGGAAGTTACCATTTATATTGCGTTTAAATCTTATTTTAGTCTTACTCTAAAATATATTTTCAGATCCCTCTACTGTGATCTTCTAATATTAGATGAGATTAGATATCCAACACTACTGTTTTTCTACTGTGACTATAAGAGTATTTGGTGGTCACAGTAAATTTTTTAAGTAGTCCAAAATCCAACACCATGAAAAAAAAAGTTGTTCATTAAAACCATGAACCTGGCAATGTCAGCAGCAATTACTGATGCCTGCACTGTTAACACAAAAACCAAGACTTGAGATGTGCAGACAAAAAAAAATCAGATCTCTTACTAATAACAGTGTGAACAGTCATCTCAGGAGATCTGATTTACAAAACAAATTCCATTTGCCGGCAGTCTGAACAAAGCCTTAGAGAGGTCGAGAGAGTATGTCATGTCATGTTACACTTCATCATTTCCCAAATTTCTGGGAGACCTCCCTTGCAAGTTAAGTTTAGGAAGCTGCGTAAACCATGTAGCAATTATGCTGTCATCAGTTGGATATTTGTGTACTTTATTCAATCCCATTTGAACTCTTCTTCTTTGTACCCCATTGCTAAGAGTATTAGAGGGAGGTGGTGTCATACAGTGCTATTAGTGAAATGATCTACAGGCTTATAATGGGAAACTCAATGTGACTTCGTATGTTAAGCATGCGCTGTCCTTCTGGATGGGTTCAGTGTGGTCATCGCTGTGTAATTTTGCTCACACTTTATTAGTCAAAAATAAATATTAGTGCTTCTTTTGGAGACATTTTTGATTGCAGGACCTACAGGTGAGCTGATATTATTGGCTAGTGACAGCACCTTACATCTGTAAAACTACAGCCACGAGTGTGTCATGAAACCTGTGCAGACTTTGCCGTTTCTGGTTTTTAAGCTAAGCTCTACTTATAAACTATTATGTGTTGCAGAATCTAGAAGCTTTTACCAGGTGATATACTTTGTAAGGTGTTGCATCACTTGTAGCATATATATATATATATATATATATATATATATATATATATATCACAGCTGTGCAGAAAGGTAAGGCATGAGCAATTTGTAAGCAAAGTTGCATAACAAGCCTGGACTGCTGCGACCATCTCGGTTTCACAACATGTTGTGTAATGACGTCTGCTTCTTTCTGAGTGTTTCAAAGAAATTACCAAATGCAAGAGCATTTGTATGTATAGTTTGATTTAGTTGATGAATTTTAGTAGTAACAACAAAGCCTGATCCTTAAAAACGACCTGCAGTATTTGATGAAAAGATATTGATTAAACTTATGTGGACTTATATACTGTTGGGCTGTTATTGCTGAAACTACTCATCAAAGAATACATCAGTTACTTTAATGGCTGAGCTCTCTATTTTATGGGACAAACAATATAAATGGATTTTGCCAACCCATTCACATCCTTATAACAATGGAATATCAATCATTTGAAATGTACTTTTTCCTGCAGAAGTAATCTATGAGTTGAGCTCTCGTGATGGTTGTGGTTTGATTTTCTATCATCCTAATTCTGTTTTTCATCCCCATTCCCTGCATTTGTGTCATTCTTTCTCCCCTGGTAGGTTCACAGTGTCACTGTTTCCATTTTGTTGTTCCTCTTCCTCGTCGCGCCCAAACAACACACCCGGCTGAACTGTGTGTGTGTGTGACCTCACACTTCCATCACCATGGCGCTGTCCTCACGCTTAAAACTCTGGGAGCAAAAGGAAGGTGTTGGGCTGCAGCATGTCGCCTTGAGATTTTGCATGACAAACACCACAGATGATGTCTGGAGTACAGTACTAACCTCTACTGAAAGATGCATGTTTATCAAAGACAACACCATTAAAATATAAAGGATATATTTGTTAAAACATGCAACTTGTACAGTTGATACATTTTTCTAATGATTGGAGAGTCTTAACTTCAAATGGCTGGCAGTATGTAGTTCAATTTACTAAAACTTTGAAGGCATCAGCTTTGTAATGTAAATTTATTACAGTGCAAATACAAAAAGTTAAGTTTTCATTCAAATCCATTTTGAGGCATATTTTTATTAATTTATTTTGATTTTTATATAATTGTCTCCTTAATGTGTTTGGCAGCCAATCAACCCGCCCACTGGTTGACTCTCCCTATCACTTGTAATGTGCCTGAATCTAGGAGGGTGCAGTCTAACACAGGCTTCCTCTGATGCATGTGAAGTCAAGCTCCACCTCTTCTCAAACTGCTGTTTATACACAGTAAATCTGCCAGTGTTAAATCAACATTATTAGAGTTAAATTAACACTGAGAGTGTTACATTTTGACACCCTCAGTGTTAATTTAACTCTAATAGTGTTGATTTAACACTGACATATTTGTTGTGTACATTGCCTCCGGGCTGTCAACAAGCTCTCAGGAAAGCGCAGGATCTCCAGTTCTGATGGATCGCCTGGCAGACACCTGAGTCTCACAACATTATTTAGTAGTCCTAGGGAGAGAATGCCATCTTACCTGCCCAAAGAGAGCATGGCCAATTTTTGTTCCCTTGGGCCCGGCTGCCGATGGCACGCCGCATGAACTCACGATCCTCAGATCATAGTGACAGCAGCTTAGTCTGCTGAGTCACTCGTGGCTCCAAGATGTGCATATTTCATATTTTGCCTACATTTTTTACTTTTCATGAAATTCAATTCAGTTTGTACAAGTTTAAGCTTCAGTTTTGTGTTTGCTAAATTTTTGGCAACATTGTTGAATTGCAGCTAGAAGCATAATTGTAATGTCTGTCATGAAATCTGTATTTTTCTTGTAATGTCTGTAATGCAGCTGTATTTCAGTTTGAAAACATGAAAGTAGGTTTAGATTTTAACTTCACAACCAAGAAACGTATTTGCCAGCTTCACACAGTTCTTGAGACTATTGATTCTGGCAGGTGCAACAACATTTAAAGTATTTAAAGTTTGCATGTGCCAAAAAAGATATGCAGGCTGGTGTTATTTTTTTGGCAGTTCAGACCTTACAAGAAAAATACAAATTTAAACACACACATAGTGATTCTGGTGGCAGTGCACCAATTTTGCTTTCAATGTTTGTTGAAAAGTTGATCTGAATGAATGAAAAGTACAAAATGTAAGTAAAATGCAAATCTGCACGTCTGAAATGGAGCTGGAAGCATTAATATGCCAGAATAACTCGGTGTATTGTAATAAATTTACATCCAAAAGCTAAAATATGTCTTTGAGTCACAATACACACATATAATCTAACTACATATGGCAGCTTTGTGTTATCTGTGTATTTCAAGTTTTTCAGCAGTTTTTCTAAAAATTGCAAGCAAATTGGTCCAGAAAAATATTTGTGTTTTGACTTCACCGTTAGCAAAAATAATAATTAAATAACATGAGGAAAAGCAATCTAAAAAAATCACTTAGTTCACTCTGCAGGTAATATGTACATATACTGTACATTTAATTTTATTTCCAATATTTGCAATTTTCCCCTTCCCAATGTAGTAGCAGCCAATTAACCCATCCCATCCACTAGGAGCTCTCCCCATCACTTTGCAATGTCCCTGATTCTATGAGGGTGAAGACGAGTACTAGCCTCCTCCAATGAGTGTGAAATGGCCACTGCCTCTTTTTAAACTAACGCTGATACACCACTGGGGAGTAAACACGTTCGGAGGATCCCCATCTCTGATGGACCAATCAGTAAATGCCTGAGCCAGCAGACACTGCATTGTGAAAGTGATGGGGGCTCTCTTGGGCCCTGGCTGTCGATGACCCACTCACTGAGCCCCACTGTTAACACTGATTTCTATTTACAGGCTCTCTGTAAACATTTAAAATCTTTTCATGGTTCATGAAGGTCTGTGTTTTAAAAGCACAGATTAAGTAGAAGTAATTTATGATCATTTGAACATTTTTAGGATTGTCAAACAAAATGCTTAATCGCAATAAAATTGTTAAAAGCAATCGATTTAAAATCCATTTTAAAAACTTTGCATTGTGTTATACTTTATATATAATATACTTAACCCTTTAACATCCTGCTCAACCATTTGGTAGAGCACAGTTAAATCACTATCTTCTTGAAGGTGTTGAACTTAAGACAATGTGATTGTGCCATCTCTACCAATCGGTAAAAGTTTGGTAGACTAAAAAACATCCACTAGAAGTCACTAGAAATACAACATTTTCTTGTCTGAATGCAAACCAGCAGCTTCATAGCCATAACACAAGGAATAAACTGGATCAAATGCTGAAAAACCATTAATGTTGTTGCACCACCTCACAGATAAGTGTGGGGTTTAAAAAGTGAACAAAATCAGCATGTTATTCCAAACGCCTAAATTGACTTCTTTCTTGGTGAGGATGTTAAAGGGTTAAGGGTGACCAGTCCACTTTCAGTAGCTGTTTCAATGCTTATACTTGCATGCACATCTTACAATAGACATGCATTAGAAGTCTATAAACACCAACCACTAAAAATCCAGGTCAGATTTTTAAAATGCTTTTAATTTAGAACAGTTACATCCATACTATTATTAGACTCAATGAACAGGCATTTTGTGCTGTATGTGAGGTGAGCATGTCACATTGTTCATTCTTTTTTAATTTTGCACTTCTACGTCCACTTCAGTAGCTCTGTTCCAGCTCATTACCTCCCTTTTGTACGTTACATTGAACTGACTCACATGTGCTGTTAGGTGAGAGATATCTGAAAAGCTCTGTAGGTAATTTCTAGGTCAGTCCACTACAGATAGAATAGCAGACTTCACTGTATCCTCTGGCTCCTCGTCAGGAGACAAACTAATTTTAAACTCTTTACCAGGCCTGCTGCCCTCACTTCCCTGAAGGGCACTCAGGCAGCTAAGCTACGGCCTGCTATCAGTGGATGTGTAATTAATAGAAGACCACTGGCATTTACCACACTTGGTGTACCTTTCAGTCAAAATGAAAATAATAATGCTCAGATGCATGTGTAATATTTCAGTAAACAGGTACATTTTGCATTCTGTGGCATGCTTGAGTGTTTCATGCATCTGTATATGGCAGTCAGGAGTAATGTTTTAAGTATGAGCTGCCTTTGACAAGATTTCCTTTATTCCCGACCGTGTGCAGATCAAGGAGGAGAAGAAGCCAGGAGCAGCTGCCACTCAGCCTCCCCCTCCTCTCTCTGCAGTACCTGGAGGATTTCTCAAGCAGCTGGTGAGAGAGACAGAGAAAGAGACACGCCAAAAAGAACCAGAGCTCAAGGAAGAGAAAGCGGTGAGATATTGCAGAGAATCTCCACAGTCTGAGTGGTTTTATACTGTTCTTAAAAACAATTATAAATCATAATAAGAACTTATTCAAACAACTCACTAAGTAACTATTAAGGATACAACAAAATGAAACGGTCTTTCATTTATATAAATCATTATAAAATAATAACTAATCTATTTCCCAAAATAAGTCAGGAATGAATGTCTGCATTTTAATAAGTTAGTTTTACATAATTATGTTTAATGACATGAGTTTAATTTATTATTATTTTATGTTGGTAAATGTTAGAGAAAATTTTAGAGAAAAATTACACACAATAATAATAATAATAAAAGATGCATGTATGTTACATTGCTGCTAATATAATAAAAAACTAAATCATGAAAATGGCTAAAATGAAATGAATGATCATCTTTTGGTAATTGTGAGATGGTCTCTAACACTGTAGCCATCAAAGCATACATAAGCTAACACAAACACAGCACAAGCTAACAGACACAACACAAGCTAACAAACACAACACCCACTAAAACAAACACAGCACATGCTAACACAATGACTAACACAAACAACACAAGCTAACAAACACAACACCCACTAAAACAAACACAGCACATGCTAACACAACGACTAACACAAACAACACAAGCTAACAAACACAACAAAAACTAACACAAATACAACAGAAACACAACACAAGCTAACAGAGAACAAGCTAACAAAGAGCACAAGCTAACGCAAACACAACACAAGCTAACAGACACAACACAAGATAACAAAACAACACCCACAAACACAGCACAAGCTAACACAAATGCAGCACAAGCTAATAGCATAAGCTAACGCAAACACAACACAAGCTAACACAAACACAAAACAAACTAACAAACACCACACACTAACACAAATACAACAGAAACACAACACAAGCTAAAAAATACAACATACACAAAGCTAAGTGGATGTATATTGGCTTCATCTTAACAAATGTAATTTAGTAAAGGTTGTGGTTGTAGTTTGTTGTCTTCTTCCATTTAACCACCAAACTGTAACTGTACTGGAGAAACTGTGTTCTATTGGTGAGGAAAAGCACAATTCTGAATGTCAAAAGAATGTCCAATATTAAACTAACTTTACCACAGTATAAATTATTAAATAATTTTGGCCTTTTCACTTGTTCAACCAAACACTGAAAGTATGGTGTTGCCCTGCTCTACCTTGATGCCATCCATGCTGTGAACTCATATATACACACATTTGGGTGCCAAACCTGCTTCTCTAACCATTAGGCAAATTCAGGGAAGAGACAAGACATTAGCTAACTTTATGATGTGTCATGTGGATGTGCATCATTGCATAAATCCAACAAAATATTATGATAATATGTTAAAGGAAGTGGTGCCAAGGTCTACTGTAGTATGAATAAGTTCTCATCAAACTCGTCAGAACTCTTGGTTTGTGGTCTTATTTACTATTTTCAAACAGTGGTGTCACACTCTAGTCCTGGAGGGCTGATTTCCAGCACAGTTTCGTGATCTTACATATCAAGCACACCTGACTCAACTCAGGAGGTAAATACCAGGTTTAATTGTAGTGTCAGAGTAAAGAAATCATCAAACTGTGCTGGACACTGGACCTCCAGGACTGGAGTTTGACACTCCAGATTTACTGTAAATATAAAATGTGACTGATTTGTGACTTTGAGATGTTTCTCACAGCAAGAGTTCAATCCCAGCCATGCTTTGTTCTGGTTAATGTAATTAACATATTATCACACATTATTCAAAATAAAAACAACTACCGTAAAAGGTACCAGTGTGTTTACACTCAGACGAATTTGACCTCTGCATTTAACCCGTATGTGCAGTGAGCTATGGGGGCACACATGTCTGAAGTGGTGGGCTGCCCTATCCATGGTGTCCAGGGAGCAGTTGGTTAGGTGCCTTGATCAAGGGCAACTAGACCAGGTCCCTAACCATGGGCATGGTAGTGGGGGGAAAAGTGGACCTGACTACCCAGGGCCCGAGTAGGGAGAGGGGCCCATAAAAATCCTGAATTATTATTATTATTATTATTGGAATGTTATTATTTCGAATGAATTGGGCCCTCAAATTAATTATTTATTAATTCATATTTCAAATATATTGATAATATCAACTGAGGGAATGAACTTTAGTGACAGTCCTCTCAACATATTGGATATTCTGGGGCCCCCTCTTGGAGGCCCAAAATGGTTTAGTCCGCCCCACAGCGACTAACGACAAGTATATCAGTGAGCCTAGCTTGAATGATGGTGCTACACAACATGCCCAAAAAGCAGAAATCAGGATTTCAAAAGAAGAAAGAAAGGGAGGAAAAAGAAAGAAGGCTGAATGAGGGGAGACAGCTGTTGACGGCTTTCTTTCCCAAAGGTGAACCGAGTTTTCTTGTTAATCAAAGTCCAATTAAAGTTAAAGTAGTCCACTCCAGACAGCTGCTGCTGATTTTTGTAGGCTCATGTGAAGTCGTTAGTTTAGTTAGTTGCCAACCAGGCTGCTTGTGGCTGTAAGTATAAAGACAATTATGAACCGCTAACGTTAGTTATCAACTTTAACAAGTTTAGAGAGAGAGAGAGCGCTAGCTGCCTGCTGACTGGTAGAATTGCTGCCTAAATGCAAGTTGTTTAGATTAAGTTTAAAGTAAGTTAGTCTTTTGGTTCAGTGTGTGTGCTAAAGCCTATTATCTACTAACACAGCAGAGCTAAAAGTGAAACTCTGTGCTGAGACTTAATAAATGATCCACCAGCAATATTTCTGCCGCATATATCAACATGTAAATAGCTACATCAACATAATCTGATCTGTTTGTAGCTTTAAACCTTATTTATGCTTTTTTATTTAAATAAATACCCCCCTTTTTTGCTCATGTGCCTCGTTTACTGGCATTTATAGGGGCCCACTGTCATTGAGAGTGTACAGGGCCCAGAATTTGCTGCTACGCCCGTGTCCCTAACCACCAGGCCATGGCTGTCCTACATATTACAGTTATATTACAAAAGGCCAAATGACCCTTTGTAACCTGTTCCCTTCTTATCTCCTGCTAAGATCCAGTATTATTAGAAAGCCTACCTCTGAGCTGGATGTGTAATGCACATTTTTCAGCTTCTTTAAATGATCCATGCCCACCTGTCCCTAGCGGCCTGAAATATATCAGTACTATATCAATACTAAGCCTTCCAGAACCTCTTAATAATTTACAAAATAAGCACTGTTGTCTGATGTCTTGTTGTAGTAGAGATGTTCTTCATTAGTGTCACCTTTTTAACCACCTCCACAGCCCAGTAAACTGAGTGAAAACCTGGTGCAGCAGTTCCTGCTTCCAGACCAGACGCCGCCTATCCTGGAGGCAGAAATGGCCCTGCGAGCTGATCAGTTGGTCAATGGTGAACGCGGCCGCCATGCAGCAATGGCTGAGAGAAAAACCTCCTCCCCAAGGAGGATACTCACTCCAGAGTCAAAGGACCAGAAAGATGATTCCAAAGACAGCAGTCTGGAGGTCAGCAGCCAGAAACAGGAGTTGACAGACAAAGGAGGAGAGACACAGAGTGGCTTCAACCTAGCAAAGTCTCCAGAGGTGTCAGCAGAGATGGAGAAGGCAAAAGAGAAGCTGAAAGCACAGCAGGACATGAATGTAGCAAAGGAAAAGGAATCCAAAGGAGTGAGGCAAGAACCAGAAGGACAGCTTACTGATAACACTATAATAGAAAAACCAAGAAAGCCTGTGGTAAGTTGTGTTGAGCTCACAGTGCAGTGGTCCACTCATAAGTTCTTTGTCTTATAGTCAGTTATTGCAATTAACCAGTGGCTCCCAGCAATGTTCTTGTGATACTCTACCCCTGCATAGTTTTCTGTGTTCCTTTCTTTAACATACCAGATAGATAGATAGATTTATCAGAGGGAAATTCAAGAAATGGTGTCAGAAGTGGGATTTGAACACATGCCTCCATTCAGAGACCAGAATCTTAACCACTTTGGAAGGAGTTAACCCTTGAGTGTGGCGCTTTAGACCGATCAGCCATTCTGACACCTGATCCAGACATTCAGCCTATTAACAAGCTTTTCTTGAGTTGACATGGAGGACAGAGAATACCAGGGTGTAAAGAGTATTAGAAAAGTACAGTTACTGTAGTTATAATTTACTTGAGTGCAAGTATTATTTATAACATAATTGTTCATAATAAGGGCACATTTTTCACTGAAAAACTAATTGAGTAATTACTTTTGAGTTATGTGTTTATACTAGTGCTTCTCCAAAATGTAGAATTTTGTGAAAAGTACATATGTGTTCATAATTGCATTTTAAAAAGGTATACTGTCATATAATTTATATTCAGTACATTTAAAGTGACACATTTAAAGCCATTTTTAATGTTGATACTATTTGAAAAGTAATTTATTCTATGTACTCAAATTAAATATTCTAATAATTTGAGATTCTGGCTATAAGCCATACTGATCAACATTTAAAAAGATTTGAAATGTTATACAATGAATATCAAATAATATCATTTTGGAATGAAATGATGAAGATTATGTATTTTTTTATTGAGCACTGTATATTTAAAGTAACAATCTCTGTGCAACATGGGCCATATCTTGTACAAGCAAAAGTAAAGCAAAACCTGTTTTAGTCTCAGACTGTTTACAATATAACATTAATTGCCATTTAACATCATATGCAATTGGTTATCCTGTATTTGGGTTCAGTTCTATATTTTCAGAAAGTATTCTAAAAAGATTGTAAGTATGAAAATACAGGACTGTTTATGGTTGTTCCTGTGAAAAGCAAAATGATTAACATTAGACTTTGTCTTTTTTACTGTTTTTCCTTCTTACTTGATCCATATTGAGTGCTTAAACTCAGTCATTGTAGACTAAATGAATTGGAATTTGAAAGACAAAACTTTATTTTATTTAATTGCTGCATTTTCCAAATAGTCCAATATGGCGGCAAAATACGGACCTGGCAACTCAGGCTCCTCAGCTAGCAAAAGCTTTATGACCTGTTTCGCTAGTTAGCCGGATAGCTAACTTCCTTCTGAGTGTGGAAGCTGTGTTGTGAAAGCAAATTGGAAGGTTTCTATAAGTATTTAAGTATTTTTGTCAGCTCAAAACGTCTCTACATGTAAACACAAACTTAATAACTCTTATTAAAAATGTAGAAGCATTTCTTCAAGTAAATGTAAACATGCTTTGAATGAAATCTTCAGAGATGTAATATATCTCTCTCTCTCTCTCTCTCTCTCTCTCTCTCTCTCTCTCTCTCTCTCTCTCTCTCTCTCTCTCTCTCTCTCTCTCTCTCTACACACGTTCTTTAGAGGGATGTCTGGTATGAAGCTGGTAGTGTGTGGTACTCTCATAAAAATGGCTTCACACTAGGTAAGTCACTCTTGGTGTGTTGTAATTGAGTTAACTGAATTACATACATTTTATTTCATAATTGAAGTAGATTAACAGCTTTAAAAGACTGGTAAATATAGCAAATCAGGAAAGCAGCTAAAAAGCCGATCAAAGTCACACCCAGCTTAGCCCATGAAAACTTAAGCATTCTGAACAAACTACCACTCAGCCACTCAGCTGAAACCAGATGAAGGCACCCCTGAACTCCCTGATGGAAAAGTGCGGGTCAGACTGCATAAGGATCGTTCTGTCCATGATGTCACACAGTATGAAATTGAAAAGGTCAGTCTTTTAACCAAAAAGAGTACAGCAAGCCTACCTTACATTCTCCAAACTCTTAGTGCTGATATCTCCTTCTGTGCTGTCACCAGGTGAACCCGTCAGAATTGGACCTGTGTGAGGATTTGAGTGAGTTGGTGAGCGTGAATGAGTCTAGCATTTTGCACACCCTAACCACCAGAGCCAAAGCCCACCTTCCTTTCACTCGTGCTGGGCCCAATCTGATGGCTCTCTGGCCTCCTTTAGCACAGCCTGGCAAGGTACCACCACAAACCTTTCACCCAAATGGGTGACTGACATTTTGATATATATGTTTGTTTGTGTAATGCCGTCCTGCACCTAGTGTGAAGATGGATGGATGTTTGTTTGTTTTTTTGCTTAGGGAATATGTGTTTATTTACTGTTTATTTTTGCTGTTTTATGCTGTTTACAAAAAAATACATCTACTGTGTTAATAAAGTGAGACTTGGAGCATAAAAATTATCATAGCATGCAGCGCACAAATGTTTGACAGCGTTTAAGTTTAAACCTACTATGCAGATTATTTTATATATCAACAATAAATGGTGCAACTTAAATTTTCTTTCTTTCTTTTTTTTTTTACTATGAATTAATTATATCACTATATCACAAACTACCTTTTAGTTGAAGATAAATGTTTTTGCTCTAATTCAGTAAATGTTTTTGACATCTAAAATAGAATTTTAACGGTGAAATTCAGTCACAGATGACTATGAACTCAGTACTGTATCAACTTTAACTGTTATATTATTGCTTCCTTTGGACACATTTTGCCAACCATTGTGTCACTATTAAGAGCTTGTGCTATAAATAATGACTTTCTCTTAAAGTAGTATATGGCATCTACCGTATATCACAACAAGACCTGTGCTTATCTTATCCTTTTGTCTCTCTTCTTCACTTGCAACAGGTACTGCGGACACGTCGCTGGGACACCTGGGAGAGTCCTGTCCCTCTGCAGACAATGGTCCGAAATGTCTATTTGTCCATGGTGGGCCAGCGGAAGGACCAGAGCGTGGTGGCTGTGGGTCGCAGTGGCACAGGGAAGACCACGTCATGCCAGGCCTTTGCCCAGGAACTTCTTAAACAAGCAGGCACAGCAGGGGACAGCCTCACCTGTGAGTCTGTATATCCATCTGCTGAACCTTCTGAAAAGATCACTTTATTATATTAACTTTACATTGAATTTGGTTGAGAATAATTTGGCACCAACAGCAAATAAGGTACAGAAAAATCTTCTCTGAAGAGAGACGGACAAATTCTCCAGATGTTGTAAAGGAGAAATCTGCATAACTGAGTTGAAAATGATAGTTGGTCACCCACAATTACACCAAGGCTCCCTGTTTATGCAGATGTAGTGGCCAATTAGTTTTCGAAGGAGATGGCAATATCAGGGGATGTACAACAGCTCAGTCTTGCTGGGGCTGAGTTTTAGGTGATGGTCTGCCATCCATCATGAGACATGAGCGAGACATGTTGAAAACAAGTTGAAACCTTTATGTCAGAAGATGGGAAAGAAAGGATGATGTCATCAGTGTAGCTGTGGTAAAAGATGAAGAAGCTTGAAAGACTAGATTGGGAACATTGGGGCTACAGCAAATTGTTACACTTCACTGCATAGTTTATAACAAGTACAATTATTTTTTTCACCACTTCATATCTCACAACCACCAGACTGCACTTAAAGCACTCAGGATAGTTAGTGATCATTTTTTGTTTCACAACATTAAACCGTAGACTACATTAATTCGGTGACATTTAACCAGCTCAGATGAGTATGATTTATTTTATGAAGTAATTAACAACATCCAAAAATGTTATTACTTTTGAAAAATGTTCAGTGCAGAGTTCTGTGAAATTGAAACCTCCCTACATGCGGAAAATTGCCAAAAATGTCATGATGGTAACTTTTTAGCTGCTTCTAAATGATTCCAAAAGTGAGTTTCGTTGCTCTCTTTTTTAAAATCAGTTTGGGATTGAGCAAATGGAATGTGAAGAATGTTAATATGTGCATTCATTTGTAAATATGACTGTTGGACGGATGAGATACCGGGTGGTAATTTATGTAGTGATGTGAATGTGATATGCTTATTTGTTGTGGAGCCAGTTATAAAATATAATGATGGGTATGGAAATGGTTCTGACTTATAAACTGGAAAGTATTGTGTTACAGAGTTTTGTCATTTCAAACAGTTAATAGGAGCATTTAGTTACATTATTTATTTAGGGGCAGCCTGGTGGTTAGGAATCTGGTTTTGTGACTGGAAGGTAATCGGTTCTATCCCCTGACAGTCATGACTGAAGTGCCCTTGAGCAAGGCACCTAACCTCCAACTGCTCCCCTAGCACAGTGGATAGGGCACAAGTCAATAATAATTGTATTTTCTTTTTCCAGTTTAAAGTATTAGCTCTCATGGAGGAAATTTGGGCAAATATTCCCCAAAACACTAAAATATTCATATTTTCCATCATCCTGGGAACGTTTATTACATAAATACATGGCCACAAACTCATACACAACATACATACACAGTGTACATGATGAGAAGCATGCTGGGGGGTGTTAAGCAGATCAAAACATGTAATATTGTGAAAGAAAGGAGTTATTGCTGCAATTTATACATTATAACATCATACCAACACAACCTGCAATATGTGCATTACCAAAAGTATCAAGCCAACAGTGCCTTGAGGGCAGCATCCTATGATGCTGAAGGACAAGAGGATGATGAATACAGCAACAGATGCAGCTATAGATGACCTACTGTCTATGACTTTACCTCTACAAGGTGAACCAACAAAGCAGTAATGTCTAACAGAGCAGGCAGTGAGTGGACACAGTGTCTGATTCAAAACATTATTTCTGCCCAGCACAGTCATGAATACAAAAAATGTTTACATCTAGCTTGCAAGCTCATTATGCAAGCTACAAGAAGGGCCCTTAATATTTTAAAACTGCTGATGATACAGACAACAATAATTGGGTTCCTTTAAGGCTGGAGTCTTAAACACAAGTTAGCAGTTTTCTTTTTAAATGAAAATAAAAGTGAGAAACTGTTACAGTGGCCTGTAGAATTACTTGGCTATGTAATGCACATCTCGCAGGTTGTGTTGGCATGATGTTATAATGTATTAATTGCAGCAATAACTCCTTTCCTTCAAGATATTACATATTACAAAGGACCCCAGGGTAACTTCTAAGCAACTGGCCTCTCTCACATTGGCTAATGTTAATGTTCATGAGTCCACCATCAGGAGAACACTGAACAACAATGGTGTGCATGGCAGGGTTGTACGGAGAAAGTCACTGCTCTCCAAAAAGAACATTGCTGCTCATCTGCAGTTTCCTAAAGATCACGTGGACAAGCCAGAAGACTATTGGAAGAATGTTTTGTGGACAGATGAGACCAAAATAGAACTTTTTGGTGTGGATGAAAAGCGTTATGTTTGGAGAAAAGAAAACACTGCATTCCAGCATAAGAACCTTATCCCATCTGTGAAACATGGTGGTGGTAGTATCAGGTTTGGGCCTGTTTTGCTGCATCTGGGACAGGACGACTTGCCATCATTGATGGAACAATGAATTCTGAATTATATCAGAGAATTGTAAAGGAAAATGTCAGGACATCTGTCCATGAACTGAATCTCAAGAGAAGGTGGGTCATGCAGCAAGACAACGACCCTAAACACACAAGTCAAGTACCAAAGAATGGTTGAAGAACAGTTACTGGAAACGTTTAGTTGCAGTTATTGCTGCAAAGGGGTTTCACACCAGATACTGAAAGCAAAGGTTCACATACTTTTGCCTCTCATAAATATGTCATATTGGATCATTTTCTTCAATATATAAATGACTAGGAATAATATTTTTGTCTCATTTGTTTAACTGGGTTCTCTTTATCTACTTTTAGGACTTTTAGAATCTGTTGCAAGGTAAAAACTGGTACTATTCATTATTTATAAACGATAGTGCCCTGCAAAAATATTCAAGTCACGATTAGTCTGAATGCTTTTGGGCATTCACCCTTTTGCTATCCAGCCATTTTTTTTTCTTTTTGATGTGACTAATATGCAGTAACGTTGTGTGTGTGTGTGTGTGTGTGTGTGTGTTCTCAGTGGAGCGGTTACAGGCTGTGTTCACTGTTTTGCGCTCTTTTGGCTGTGTGAGCTCTCCACACAGTGAGGCCTCTACTCGATTTGCCATGGTGCTTTCTCTGGACTTCAATCATAAAGGTCTCGCAGCTGCAGGACATCTTCAGGTAATATTGCAATTTTTAAAACTTCAAAAAAAAAGGAACCAAACATTTACTGGGATAAACTATTCCTAATTCCCAGCTAATTATCACTCTAACACTGGAAAAGTGTGATTAAAAAGGCAAATGAGGCAGTACATCAGTAGTATTCTATGAGTATTAACAAGGGCCACACAATGTAAAAAATACCACAATGTTGCCATGTTGGTAAATATTACAAATACGTTTTGTGTTAATATCATAACAATATAGAACCTTTAATGTGACAGTTAAAAAGGAAATTTAATAAATACAATAAAAACGTAATTTATTAAAGGCTTATTTGCATATTGTAAAATTCTGCAATATCATTACTGAAAAGACCATTATCTCAACAATTACTGTGATTACATAATAATTAATAAACAGTCTACTGGATTCAGTCATACCCATTATATACTTTTTCTCAGAGGTTCTGTTTGTTGGTGCTGATGTTTCTGTCTGTGATAGACTATGATGCTGGAGAGATGGCGGGTGTGCCGTAGGCCAGATGGAGAGAGCAACTTCTTGGTCTTTTCCCAGATGCTGGCGGGCCTCAATCCGGAGATGAGGTCAGAGACACACTTGAATATTGTAAGCTGTTTTATAGCAAATGTGCTAAAAAGAAAAAGGGGACTATTTTTTTTCCAAGAATTTGAGCAAATGCTTCTAAAAGAACCATGAATGCTGTTTTGTCTAAATAATCATTCTTACTATTTGGAGTAGTATCAAAAGTCTTTTTTTTTTCTAGCAGTAAACGAGTGTAGCACTGTGAATTCTCTTTCTTAGTGCTCCATCCAGAACCATTTTCCAAGAATAGCTGTGGAACATTAGAAGAAAACCATGCATGCCATATGTTTCTTTTTCTTCTGTTAGGAGAGACACGAGCTGTAGACAAGACGATTTCAAAAGAAAGAAGGGTTTGGGAAGTTGTTAGTCAGACATGACAACTGACCATATGCTACTCATAATGGATTAGAGCCGCCACTATAGACAGTATTAGAGAACAAGCAGTGTACTGATTATGCTCACGATTAAAAAAAATTGTTTTAAAGAAATGCCAAGCAATGAATCTTGACTGAACAATGACATACTGTGCTTCCAAAAAAGGTCCAAAATACCTTGATTTCATATAAATAAAAACACTACGTATAAAAACAACATGCATAGGTATAGGGCTGCAGCTATCGATTATTTTAGTAATCGAGTACTCTACTGAAAAATCGATTTGATTTATCAAGTAATCAGATAAACATAGGATACACAAGAGAAAACAAGACATTTCACTTAATATTGAATTTTAGATAGGTTATATTTTTAAATTCACAACATACATTTCCAAATTGTAAACACAAATAGAAATAAATAAAACACAAAATAGAACCAATTACTACAAGTAAAAAACAAATTAAATTACTTTCAACTTAAGATTTCTTGAAACTATCAAAAATATAGGGCAATAATCAATTAAAAAAAGGCATAAACATTGGCTTTATGTTGTGCATTTTAGGTTCTGAACAGTTTCACACATTTCTGCTGCGAGTGGTTTAAACCAATAGCTCCAGGAGAATCAAGGAAAAGGCCTCAGCGTGTGAGTTTGTGTTCCTTTTAAAGGAACAATTGACTACAATGCAGGAACGTGAGCATGTCAACTTGCCCTCTTTTTTGAAGCAATGTTACCTGCAGCTGAAAACAGATGCTCTGGTGGTGTGGATGTAGCTGGAATAGATAGCAGAGATCTTGTCAGTTCTGCCAGTGTTGGATAGCGCGCTGCGTTATTTTCCTATTGCCGTTTTCTTCTCGCACGTTTCTTTGCCGCTTCTTAACTAAAAATCCTGTGTGTGGGTGACGTAAGCGTGGTGTGCCACATTAAAAGTCATCAGTGCGAAATACCGTGCTCTGAGTTTTAAAATTAAATAAACGATTACTCGAGGCTCAGAAAATTACTCAATGATTTTTTGTAATCGAGTAACTCGAATTACTTGAGTAATCGTTTCACCCCTACGTAGGTATGTAGCCATGTCCTCTAATTTTTGACACCAGTATGAGAAATGTATATATGCATTGCCATATAAACTATCATCTAGTCATTTTCTCTTATATAAAGGTCAATTTTAATCAATACATTTTTTTAATCAGTTTGATTTAAACCCGATAATGGAGTAGTAATTGTTTTTATTTTCTTTACATCGTGTGACATATGCAGGCAGTTTCACAGAGGTGATCCTATTACCTGGTAATATTTTTTCCAGGTATTTTAAGGTGAAAAACTCTCCTACAGTTTTCTCTTTATCATGCTACAGTAGTAGCAGAGTTATCTGATGACCTGTGACAAGGTCAGGCAGAATGCTTGTGCGCCACAAACAACCTTTGTCGAAAGCTGACAAAGACAAACTTATTCCAGAGCTGGGCCCAGTTTGTCTCTGTAAAACCAGCCCCAGTTTTAAAAGTACACCAAGACAGCAGTAGTGACTGTTGCTGATCTGTGAATATTTCACTAAAGCCGTCTTTGTCTATTCTGTTTAGAGATATATTCTGGTGTTCACATGCTAGTCTGAGACACACTGTTTGCTGTTCTTAGATTTATGCAAAGGCATAAACACACTTATCATTTGTCCGAGATCATTCACTCTCTTTTTAGTTGAGTGTTTGTTTAGGTGAGGTCCTGAAAATCAAGCACACATTTGGCAGACAGCCAGCACTTCTGAGAACTTCGATTTTTAACAAAAGGTCCAGACAGAGACACGTCTGATGTCAGTTGTTTTTTTAACATGTGCGGGTTTGTCCTGTCCTTTCATTCCAGAACAGAGCTACAATTGCACCAACTCCCTGAGAGCAACTCATTTGGCATCAATTGCCCTGTCAAGGTAAGAAAGCAGAGGACTTTTAAGAGACAGAATACAGTCTTACACTTATTTATTACCCACTTACAAAGACAATAAGTTGTCATTTGCTTATATTTTCTAAAAATGTAAAATATTTGTTTATCATTAAATAAATCCAGGTTCAGCCCCTAGTAAACAAGTCAGGTGTGTATATTCCAAGGAAAAATATAATCTGGATTCAGTGATGGCCTTTAAAAATACTATAGTAATACAAAAACATTTTTCTGTAACCAATGGTAAAAATGAAGAGTGTTGTGTTTTCTTTTGGGCACTGTTCTAATGGTAGTACCACTGAATACAGACCTCATTCCTTGAGCTATGCTCCTGGTTAGTGCTGGGCGATAAAACGATAACGATATGTATCGCAATAGACACGTAATCAATATCAATAGAAAATGCGCTCGATAGAACGTTCGATATATATATTTTTCATTGGAATAAACCAGAGCAAAGATTCCGCTTTAAATGCACCTGCTTGTGAAGCAAGATTGGTTGGTCGGTCCTCTGGTGCCTAGCAACGTATGGAGTGACACGCTAATAGCCAATCACGGAGCACTATCATGCTTGGTTGTGCCACCTCGTTATCTCATGCACGCCCTCTTGTTTGTGTAACTTGAACCGGCACGCTGTGAGACGCATGGCGAGTTGAATATAAGCGCGACGAGCGGCGCGACGAGCAGCGCGACGAGCAGCGCGACGAGCAGCGCGACGAGCAGCGAAGAAATTGTGAATAAAAAAGGAAGAAATTGTGAATAAAAAAAGAAAGGTCAGCTCACCAGTATGGCAGTTTTTCGGATTTTTTCAGTTGGACCGTACTCAGACCAACGTTGTCTGCAAATTGTGCAGGACTGTTGTCCCCACCAGGACCGGCAATACGACTAACTTGTTTTAACACCTTAGCCGGCTCTAATTAAGGACAAAATGGTGTGCATCACTACAGACAGTGTGGCCAATATAGTGAAGGCGACATCACTAAATGACTGGACACGGCTGCAGTGTTTTGGCCATCGTTTGCACTCTGCTGTTAGTGAGTAGCATTGTCATTTTGATGATAATTATCCATGTTGGTTCCTATTTATTATCCAATGTTTATTTGAGATGCTATAGTACTAATAATAACAACAAAAACTATTACTACTACTACTAATAATAATGCTGATTATCATTGTAATAATAATAATAATAATGCTGATTATCATTGTAATAATAATAATAATAATGCTGATTATCATTGTAATAATAAAAATAATAATAATAATTAATAATAATAATAATAATAATTTTTATTATAATTGTTATTAGTAGGCGATTAACTTCCTTGTAAACTTCCTAGCACTAAAGCAACTCCTAACACTAATATATATAAGGGCAAGGATATTTTTTGAGTGTTTTTCATGGTTGTGTTGCCATTTCTGAGGACGGTTAAATTTGAAATAAAATGTTTAAATGTAGCATATTTTTCTCATAGTCCTTATTTTAAATAGGTAAAAAAATTCAATAATTATCAATATCGACCGATATGAAGTACTTATATCGTGATACAGTGTTTAGCCATATCGCCCAGCCCTACTCCTGGTAGGGCCACCATTGATGGTAAGGTCGAAGAGGAGGTTCCAGACAAAGAGCGATCACACTCCCCATCCAACGGGACCTGGAACTGTGGGCTGCAGCACGGTTCTTACAGCTTTTGGTGCTAAGATGCTTAGCTGCTAATAACACTGGATGTTGATTTTCATGATGAGGTGTATGCTAGGTGCAACTTAGCACAACATCGAGACGACTGCAAGGCTGACAAGAGATTGGGATGCTTAGTCAGTCTATTTATCCCACAGAGCACAAATGAAGTCAAAAACTAAGAATGTCATACTGGCTCGGACGTCGCCCAGGATAAAAAGGTCCACGGTACCCACTGTGAGAGACAGGGTGGGTGTTGAGAAGTGTATTACTGGCTCATCAAAGGTCGTATTACTGAACTTGCGGAGGGAGTCAGAACGTGGAAGACCAAGAATAACCTGGATGGATAACATCAAGACGTGGACAGGATTATCAGGTGCTAGCCTGCTACAAGCAACCAGACAGATGGCATTGGAGAGAAGTGACTAGTCTGTGCATCCTACCATCGCGAAGCGATGACGGCGTATGACATGACATGATAGTACCATGATATTTTTTTTGGTGGAGTGTGTTTGTGCCCCACATAATGCTTGAATAAGAGAGGAAGAAAAGTGAGAGAGAAGACAAACAGAATGTGTGGGAAGTGAATGATGATGGCATTAACATGTCAGTAAATATACATCAGTACAAGAGGAAGCACAAAACAGACCGTGGGCAATGGTGTGTAGCAGTAATTACAATAAAATGTAATAAAATCACAATCCATGTCATAAGGAACTAGCAAGAAGCTTCTAAAAAAGATTTGGTCTGGATTTACAGTCCCTAATCAGAAAAACTTGGGACAATGTGGAAAATCCAAATAAAAAAACAGTTCCTTTTATTCATCCCAAGGTATTTCATGTTTTTTTTTTCAGGTCAACTACATTTAATTTGTTAATATATATCCATTTGTGCATTTCAGGCCTGCAACACATTCCAAAAAAGTTGGGAAGCGGGCAGTTTAGGGCTGCTAATGAGGAACATTTAATGATGTGATGTCAACAGGTGATTGTGGTCATTTGCAGTCTTTGATGAGCAAAGATAGGCACTTTGTCAGCAAACGTGAAAATTATTGATTGTTTGTTTCTCAAAGAAAAAGCATTGAAAAGAAAAAGATCATTTACACTTCTGAAAAATATGTTTTTCTATATGCTGCCTTAAAGACATTTTACAGGGACATCCATGCATTTGTCAACAAGACAATGTGAAACCACATTCTGCACACATTACAACAAAGGCATGGCTGCAGAGGAATGGGGTACTGACTGGCCTGCCTGCAGTCCTGACCTGACCCCAGCAGAAATTTTGGAACAATAAATGCAAAGATAACCCTGTACTGTTGTGAGAAGGATGGGACAAAATAACCAGTGTTGGGAACGTTACTTTAAAAAAGTAATTAGCTATAGTTACTCACTACTTGTTAAAAAAAGTAACTTAGTTAGTAACTGAATTACTCTATAATAAAAGTAACTCATTACCAGGGAAAGTAACTATTTTGCATTACAGTTAAAAAAAGTTATATGTCAAAGAATAAGGATTTTTTAAAAAGCAGTTTTCACAGTCAGTTGAAATGAGTAGATCAGAAAGGTGTTTGTACATAACTTTTGAAATTTA